>APFE030133936.1:6234-32453 GCA_000404065.3 Pinus taeda
TCTTGACAGCATGATTTGCCTTGTCCAATGGACCTTTGGCTTCTTGCTTCCTTTCCTTCAAAAGTTTCTTGTATGTGGCCATTCTCTTCCAACATCTAGAAACATTATGGTTATCAAAACCACAAAAGGAACATGAAATTATTTTCCCATACTTATATGGAAATTTATCATGCTTAACATAATCACAAGGGATATGGTTAGAACCATATTTATACCTTTATCTTTCACCTTTATTTCCTTCTTGAGGAGGTGAATTGAATGAAGAAGTAGCTCCCTTTGGAACACCATCAACCTCTTCAATGGTTTCAGAGTTTCCACAACTCTCTAGTTCAAGTGCATGCTTATGACACCTACATCTTGCAAATTATGTTTCAAGCTATTGCATTCTCCACGAATACAATCTTCACAATCTTGAGGTAGAAGACCTACAACGAAACTCCTTCTTGGAACTGTTTTAATTGTCTTCATGGCAGCTTTGGAACTTTCTCCATAAAATTGTCCATAGCCAAGACCCAAATACTTAGTCCTTTCCTCAACCATTATTGTCTCAACAATACTGTGTGCATGTTTACCCAAGCCTTTTCCTTCATAGCCCATCTTGGAAATTAACTTGGAACCTATGCCTCTGGTATGTTTTTCAAAAGAACCAATATAAGCATTCCTAGAAGAATTTGAAGACAAACAGGAATTATTTACCTCTTCTTCAAGTTGATACTTGACTAAGGCTTCTTTGGAAACAAAGAGTTGTGTCTCCAACTCATGCATCCTTTTCAGGTTCATATTTGCAATATGAAGTTGCCTCTCCATTTCCTACAATTTGTCAGAAAGCAACTGCTTCTCTTCCTCCACGGAATTGAACTGCTCTCTAAGTATGCTGCTCTTCCTTCCATCCTCATACATTTCTCTCACCTTGTCCATCATGATGAACAAGTCTTGCTTCATGTCTCCATCACAGAATCTTGTGATGAAAGAAGAATTTGAGGAATCACTTGTAGAAGTTGTCATTATCAAAATGTACAAAACAACTTCAAACAATATTAGCAAAGAGCTTTATTCAAGCAACCTTTTGCAACAAACCTCTTGTGCTTCAAGGATTGCCTTAAGGTCCTTTAGGATAAGAAGAATGCCTTCAACCCTTCTTCCTTCTTGTCCTCTCTTGGACTTAGCTATCAATAGCTTTCCCTTCACCTCTGCAAACTCACACAATAGTCAGTCTACAAACAGGCATACAATCAACCTCTGACTGTTTAAACACCTTTCAGACAAGCAATCTTTTTGTCTATCAATCAATCATTTTGATCTGATACCACTTTCTCTGGTATAACCAGCTTTGATATCACCTTCTTTGAAGGTGTGGTTAATCAAACTTAGCTCTGATACCACATTATTTGAAAATGGGGCACTATAGGCTTCTTATCTAACTTACAAGAACCTTTCCCACTCCAAAGCTTATATATTTCCAAGACCTTATGATTAACCAATTGCGGAATTAAAAATGCTTGAAATAGGTGCATGCTTGTGTTTGCATTCAACTATTAAGTGCTTATGTTCATTTGCTTGAACTGATATTTAAATACATGTAACAATAAATAAAGTAGCAAATACAATGCAGCAATAAGCAATCACACATAACAACAATATAATATGGAGTTCACCCTGATATCTTGGGCTATCTCTCCTTGAGCTCTAATCAACTCGATTAGGCTCTTTAGGATTATGGCTTAAATTCATTTTACAAGCTCCACGCTCAACTCCACTGGTTTACAAATGAACCTACAGGTTTAGAATACCATCTTATCCTATTGGTTGTCCTTTAGTTGCAGACAGATCTAGGCTTCTATGGCCTGGAATCCTTCAATCAGTGCTCTAAGCTATCTTGCTCTAGCTTGCACCAACTCTCTAGACACCAGCAACAGCTAGATCATTTGATCTCTTTGTTGTTCTCTCAGCTCTGGCTCTCAACTCTAGCTCTCGCTCTGGCTCTCACTCTAGCTATGGCTCTGGTTCTTAATTCTAGCTCTGGCTTTGGCTCTCTCTTTGGCTCTTTGCTCTTACTAGTTTCTAGGTTTGATCGACCTCCAAGCAACCCTCTGCTTCTGAGTCATCAACTCCACAGACTGCCTCCTGGCATATACTGAGCTTTCCATTGGATTCCTCAACATGCAAACATGTATGGGCTTCTCTGAGTTGCATCTACGCATTACTCTTCCAGCGCCTCTCAGAATCCTACTCTTTGTGTTATCTCTCTGCCTTTGCACGTATTCTCAGCAAGCCTCAGCATTTGTGCT
The DNA here is from genome assembly GCA_000404065.3 of Pinus taeda. NCBI lineage: Eukaryota > Viridiplantae > Streptophyta > Pinopsida > Pinales > Pinaceae > Pinus > Pinus taeda. Next base: position 8,523 of record APFE030133936.1, read on the forward strand.
TTTTGGCTTTTTGAAATGCATCCTTTGACTCTGTGGCTTCCATAGTCATTCCTCTATCCCTTCGATCATGAGGAATCATTCTTTTACGTGGCTCTGCCCTTCACGCTTCAAAACGCATCCCTATTACAAAAATTCCCACTTGCAACGTGGCACAAGGAATGATGGATGTTTCCAATGGAAAAATGAACCGGCGGCCTCTTTTCGAACGAAATCCACAAAATAATGCATTTCTAGCTCGTAACGAAAACACACAAGAAATGCATGAAAAACCCATCAAGGGAATTTAACCAGACTTCAGATAATATAGGATCATGCTTAAAATCCTATTGGGTCTTCCTTTAATCGACATATCACATCACATAGGTGGGAGGTCAAAAAAAACCTCAATACACAGGAATACATTGAAAATCATGAATTCCCGTATTTCAAAACTTATGAAATTGGGTCTATAATTCCATCAGGTCTGCCCCTTATCGGCATATTGCAATCACAAGTCACAATCGCATGTAATTGCCCTTTGTATCGGGGATCCGACAATCGCCCAATCACCGATCACCCCGATCAGATCCTAACTGTTGATCCTACTCATCGATCCAACGGTTGGCATACGATCGCACATCGGCCCATCACTTTATCGCATATCACAAATATCATTGTCGCAATGGCCCTGGGGGTCTTCCCTTTGATTATGTCGACCGTTGATCCGCCGATCGCCGATATCGCACGTCGCATATCGCATCGGCATATCACAATCGGCCCCACCTGGGTCCCAATATCACCTGCAGCCTACTTCCAACCTGATATATCGGAGATCACTGATCAAGGGTCCTTCTGCCCTTGTGTTAAGTCCTCCTTTTAACCCTATGATGTGATTTTTCTCAATGTGCCTTTTAGGCCATTTTTATAAGAATTTGCCTCCTTTTCAAAGGACAATGGCAATCTTCTTTCTACGATAACTTCTTCATCTGAAGTCCATTTTAGCCCATTCAAATTGCATTAGATTCAAATTGAAAATATATGTGCAATGGGAGTATTTTCAGAAGCATCCTTTGACTTTCGTTTTTGAGTAAAAAGTCATCTCGGATCATTTTCTAATCACCATTCCATCACTCCCGAATCCCCCCCCCCCCCCCCGGACATCACTCCTATACATGTTGCTGGCCCTACTTCCCCTTGGTATCAAACTCCATCCAAGGCCAAGCAGAAGTTAAAGACCCTGGATCATATCGGGCTTGATCTATCTTTATCACCACTTCTACCCAAGTTTCTGCGGGTTCGACCCTCCTCCTTCGCAAAGGCTCAACTATGGGTCAGAGACAAGATTGCCTTGGGCAGGAAATCAACCATACATAGGGCATTTAGAGCATTGAATCCCTCATCTGACCCTCCCTCATGAGGATTTCCTCCTTCAATTGCAGAGGGTTGGCTAGACTCGAAAAAAAACTAGCCCTCTGTAGATTGATACTGACCTTTCCCGTTGATGTCATCTTCCTCCAAGAAACACTAGGACCTGCTGACACCATTACACACCTTCTCAAAGCTATGCTCCCTGGATGGAGATTTGTAGGAATAGATGCTAATGGAAGATCCTGAGGCCTAGCCCTGGGATATAACACCCACTCCATAAAACTCTGTAACTGTTGGGGAGGTCTTGGGCATATTGGGGCAGACCTAGTATCATCTGATTTGGGCTTGGAGGTGTGATTCATAAATGTTTATGGGCCTTTCCATCACAAGCCTACCTTCTGAGACCATTTCCTCGGCTAAAAATCTTTTCAGAAAGATTACTTAATCATGGGAGGGGACTTAAATTTCTCCATTGGACACTCTGAGTCATGGGGACATCATGCACAACTAGATCCTTTATCTGCCTATTTCGAGAATCTTCTGGACACCCATAATTTGTTTGAAATCCCCTCTGCCAAGATCTTACCTACCTAGAGGAACAATAGAGCTAGCGAGGACTGTCTTTCTCGGAGACTCAATCATTTCCTTATAAAGGAAGGACTTCTAACCTTGGTTTTTCTTCATAAACAATGGGTGGGATCAGGAGGGTTCTCTGATCATCTACCTATAGTCATGGAAATCAATGGGGGACCTCGAAAACCCAAGGGACCCTTCAAGTTCAACTCCTCTTGGCTTAAGGACCCCACATATAATCAAATTATCAAGGAATTCTAGAAGGCGCATCCCCCGGCTGCTGGTGGGAACATAACAGAGCAATTCACCCACAATCTCATAGAGTTGAAGAGACTATCCAAATCCTGGGCCCACAATAAGAGAATAAAAGATGATCAAACTCTATTGAATGGCAAGAAGGAAATCACTGAGATTGAAAAATACCTAGCAGGGGCCTACAGAGTGACTGATCAAAGGAATAGACTCACTGAACTATATGCCACAAGAAAGAAAATCCTTAAGGAACGCGAAGAAGTATGGAGACTAAGAAGTAGGGCGATCTGGCTGCTCGAGGGAGATGACAATAAAAAGTTCTATCACAAGTTTGCAAATGGCAGGAAAGCCATCAATACCATCTGGCAACTCTCGAACGATCAAGGTCACACTGTCAATACTTTCCCTCAGTTGGCTTCTTTAGTGAACTCTCACTTTAAACAAACCTACAGGGCCCCCCCTATTGCAAATCTTACTGCAATCATTCAAGTAGCTCAATTATTCCCTCGGTTTGTGGATCAGGAGGTAGGTAGGGAATTAACTAAGGAGATTACTATCGAGGAATTAGAAGCCACGATCAAATGGTTTAACAGGGACAAGATCCCAGGGCCGGACGGCTGGTCGATCAAGTTCTATTCAGATTTTTTTGAAACCCTGGGGGAGGATCTTCTTAAAATCATTGAACACTCCAGATCTAGTGGAAAGATTCTTGAATCCTTCACCTCCACTTTCATCGCCGTCATTCCAAAATCCGACAACCCCACTACCTTTGATGACTACAGACCTATATCAATATGCAACTGCATCTATAAGATCGTGGCAAATATTATTGCAAATTGGATGCGACCCACACTATCCAAGTATATTTTGTTGGAGCAATTTGCCTTCCTACAAGATCACCAAATCCATGAAGCAGTGGGAACTTCCCAAGAGGTTCTACACTCTCTGCACTTCAAGAAAATCAAAGGTATGATCCTAAAGGTAGACCTCTCAAAATCCTTTGATAGAGCAAACTAGTTGTGTATTAGAATGCTTTTAACCCACCTCAGGTTCCCTTTTGATTTCATTAAATGGATCATGAGTTGCATCACTAATATACCTTTTAGTGTGCTTATCAACGGGGCAAATTCTCCCTTTTTTTATTCTGAAATAGGTCTATGACAGGGTTGCCCCCTATCCCCTTTGCTTTTTCTACTGATAATGGAAGGCCTCAGCAGGCTGGTCAAAGAAGAATTTAGAAGAGGTAGACTAAAGGGAATAAAAATCATGGATGATTTCACTTTGACTCATATGTTATTTGTGGACGATGTCCTTCTATTTCTTAATTTAAGCATTGGAGACTTGACAATCATGAAGAACACAATTGCTTTATTCCAAACAGCCATGGGCATGACTGTAAATTACAACAAGTCGACCCTCACAGAGGCAGGATGTTCTCCCCATGAAATCCATTATGCACTGCAAAGGTTCCAATACACTCTTCTTATGCTAGAATATGGACTCAAATATCTAGGCTACAAGCTGAAACCTATGGGGTACAAGATTACAAATTAGACCTGGCTCATTTCCAAAATGGAGAAAAGACTAAACATTTGGTACTACAAATACCTCTCCAGGGCAGGCAGACTTACTCTCATTAAATCTATCCTAGAGGCCACCCCGATTTACTGGATGTCACTAGCATGGATCCCCCGGGGTATACTATCTAGAATCCAGGCCTTATGCTGTAGATTCCTTTAGAAGGGAAAACATCCAAGAAGAATATTCGCATGGGTAAAGTGGGAAGCCTTAAATCTGCCCAAGAAATGGGGAGGATGGGGCATAAAGAAATTAGAAGACTTCTCCATAGCTCTAGCAGCAAAACTAGGGTGGCAACTTATTACAACAAATAGCCTATGGACTAAGATGGCCTATTCAAAATATATTTCCCCCTCAAACTTGATGGATTGGATAAGCCAACCGCAGAGATTACATTCAAGGGTTTCAATTATATGGAAGATGGTAATAAAATCAATTGACGTCATCAGGGCCGACATCACATGGAAAATTCAGTCTAGAATGAAAGTGAGGATTGGTCTGGATCCATGGATTGGATGCGGGAATATATATAGGCTGTCAGATGACCTTGGATCTTTCCTCAGAGACAACAACATTACCCATATTGGCCACATATCAGACTTTGATCGCTCCACCCCATTTCAGCAAGCCTGGAAAACAGCTCAGAGATTAAACATACCCCATCAATGGACACAACAATGGAATACCTTCATTAGGGCCCTCACTGAGGCACATATCCAGATTAGTGAGGAAGAAGATGAAGTCATCTGGGCACTCTCAAAAACAGATAAATACATACCAAAGGAGGGATATCTAGTTCTAGCTGAAGATCATTGCCCACAAGTCCTAGAGTCATGGTGGAAGCATTTATGGAAGCTAACCTAGGAGTAGACTTCTCATGTGGACTATACTTAAGAACAAAATCCCCACGGGAGACAATCTACTCAAGCAAGCTCATCGTGGCCCTTTCTGGTGTCACCTATGTAAATGCAACAATGAATCTGCCTCACATCTATTTATCGAATGTCTGGCTTCCCTAGAGCTATGGCAATCGATCTCAGCCATGATTTCTTCTCTAACAATATGGAAAGGCACTTCTATAAAGGAAGCTTGTTCAAATTGGTGGACAAGCGCTTGCCCTCAAAAACTCATAAATATCCCATTACTTATATGTTGTGGTCTGTGGATAGCTCACAATAACCTCATATTCCAAAACACCTCACCGCACTGACCCTCCATTGCTTCCTATATCATCTCTAACTACTCCATCATACTAGACGATGAGGAAACAACCCGACCCCGAACCATCATACCCGAATCCATTGACCATACAAAGCCTTGGGCTTATTTTGACAGGTCTGCCCAGGAGGACAGATGCGGGGGAGGGGCCATTCTTAACCTCACTGATTCCCATTCCCTCCATATACATATGGATTTAAGGGGAGGTACAAATAATTTCGCAGAGCTATCCTCTAAAAAATTCCTCATACAACACACACTGCAAATCCAATGTTGAGATCTTCAACTCTTTAGAGACTAAAAAATTGTTTGTGATTAGATTAACAAAAAATCTAGATGCTTTGCATACACACTATCACACATTCTGGAAGAGGCTCATCGTCTTATTACTTCTTTTAACACATTTACATGTCATCACATTTTCAGGGAGCGAAATGTAGATACTAACTGACTATCCAAAGAAGTTGCGCACAGGCCATCCGGCACTTAGATGATCCAAGAACATAGAGAAGGAAATTTCTACCAATACTACCACTGGCCCTTCATGGACATAGATGCTATAGAAAGCTCACATGGATCTTAGATCATGGAATTTTGCTTTAAATTACCACCTGTAAATATCCATATGTTTATTTTTTCTCAGTTTTCAGCAAGAACTATGGACATGCTATATAACTACAATTTTTATGTTACTTTTTTTGGTAAAACAATATGATGAACATATCAGAAAAGGATGCCTCCCTGTGTGGATAAAAGGCACCAATATTTGTATTTATTTTTGGAACTTAATTATCTGACAGGCACTGCCTCTTACGGCATATGCTTATGCATATACAGTATGTAATTTTTATATATCAATGAAAACTATGTTTTTTCCAAAGGAAAAAAAAAATGTCACCTACCATAGTGCATCATTTATTAATTTTCCATTAGGAGATTTCCAAGTCCTTCATGTCATGTCTCCAATCATTGTCCATGTCATCAGGACCTTCATCAAGTGCCATCACATATGACATCATCAATTGTGGTCATTCATGTATACTCCTTCAATATCAAGGGTAAGGACATCAACTAGGTTCTGGGCTTCTTCATCCAAAGTAAGAACATCATCATGATTTCTAGGGCTTCTTCATCAAGAGCAAGGATATATGAGGTTATGTTGTCTTCATGGTTAGTTCAAGCATCTAGGACAAGACATCTTCTTAGTGGCTTGGCTTCATAATGGCATCATTAATAGCTTGACATCTCCATTAATGGTATCCTTATCAAACAAGAGGGACTTGTCATCATGAGCAAGGACATCATCATAATATGCATCACAAGAATATTTTCCATGCCAAGAATTCCATATTGACATCAATGACAACCTAGATTAAAAATTTTCCCCTGTTCGTTGACCGAAAATATGGTATCTCTTGTTGATGTGTTGATTGTCTCCTTTGTCATTGTGTTTACTGTCCTATATTCAATTACTATTGATGAATGGAAATATTAACTATTGATGAAATATTGCTAATAGAATATTTGAATTGGGCTAAAGTAATTGACATAGCATGGAGAAATCTGAAATTTAACATGGTATCAGAGCTAAGGTGAAGGATAATCCTAAAAGGAGACAAGAATTGAAGCAATCATCTTTGGAAAGTTGAAGGAGTATATCTAATCAAGTCAATATGCCTTCCTCTTTCTTCAAGGAACATGAGAAGTTGGGTGATTCATCTAACCTTGTTGCATGGAAAATCATGTTGGAGATCATAGTTTATAACAATGATGTTTTGGAATTCATTCAAGGAAAAGTGCTCGAGGCTCCAGAGAATGCTTATGTTACTTCCAAAAACAAGCACAAGAAAGGTGAGTTGAAAGAAAATCAAATTATAACTAATGGTTTACAAGATAATTTACTTGCATATGTTGGAAATTTGAGGAAGTCTAAGGACATGTATGATAAGATAGCTGGCATGTATGAAGTCAAAAATTTGAATGAAATCCTCTCCTTCAAATATCAACTCAAAGATATGAAGATGAATAAAGGAGAGTGTGTGCAATCCTACATTATGAGGATATCTCGTCTTAGAGATCAATTCCAAAGAGTTGGGGAATTTATGTTTGATAGGGAATTGGTGATTGTATCTCTTATAGGTTTCCCTTCCATTTGGGAAACCTTCATTACTTCCATAATAAACAACAATACATTCTCGTCATTTTATGAGATTGTTGGAAAGCTCACTCAAGAATAATCAAGGATGATATCAAGAGGTAGGATTCAAAGGCTTGAAGAAGGGGAGCCCACTGCATTCATCACTCAAAAGAAGAAGAAGAAAGGAAAAGGAGGTCCATCAAATTCAAGGAATCCTCCTTGTCAAAACTCAAAGAGAATAAATGGTAGAGAATCATCACACATTGAATGTTACAATTGTCACAAGAAAGGTCCTTATGTTCGAGATTTCCCTCGGAAGAAAAAAGGTCCACGAAAAACACTAGAAGCAACAATATCAGGTTTGATGATCGAGGAAGAAGACATAACCAAAGGAATGATCACAATGGAAGAGATGAAAGAAGAAGAACATATGCTCCAAGTGATCATGAAGAACATCATCATCCTCAAAAGAAGTCAAAATACTATAGGTATAAAAGTAATTTTGGCAATCAATCTGAATATATTCTTATTTTTTCTCTCGCTAGTTCTTCTCCCATAGATTCATGGGATGGTTGGTTTATAGTGGGGCCACTCATCATTTATTTGGGTATAGGGAAGTTTTCTCTAAATTTTTAGAGAGGGAGTCAAATTTGAAAAGTATTCTAGGAGACAACTCCACTCATCCAGTTAATTGCTTTGGGTTTTTCAAATTTCATTTGGATTTTGGGTAGTATGTTTTGCTCCATGAAGTGATGTATGTGCCGATATTGAAGAAGAATTTGGTATCAATATATGATTTGGTAGACAAAGGGATGAGGGTTGGCTTCATCAAGGGAAAGGTTCTTACTTGACCTATTGGATCCCTTATGAGAGATGCATTTACATTGGGATCGAGATTTGAAGGACTCTATAGAGTCACTGGTAGACCTCTTCTAATATTGGTCCATGATACTAATCATCTAAGTGAGCTATGGTACCGAATATTGGCCCATCTACATTTTTATGCTCTTCCAAAATTAAAGAAATTAGTCTTTGGTATTCCTGATGTTCAAGCCCAACATGATGGAGTATGTCCAGGTTGTGTTAGTGGAAAGAAGACAAGGGGACCATTCCCCTCTAGCAAGAACAAGATGAATTAAATCCTCCAACTCATTCATTATGATACATGTGGTCTGATGCCCGTAAATTCTATTAGTGGCCATATATACTACATTGATGACTTCTCAAGAAAGACATATATATATTATTTGAAGCACAAGGATGAAGCCTTTGATATATCTAGGGAGTTCAAAGCTTTGGTCGAAAATCAAACAGGGAAGAAAATTAAGATATTTAGGTCAAACAATGGTGGAGAGTACATTTGATCCGGGTGGATATTGGTGGCCACCAACCTATTCCACCTAGACCTCCAATCAATTTCATTAGTTTCCTTGTTTACAACAACATTTACTATTTTTAGCATTTTTTCAAGTCCATAACTTCCGAAGCAATTTTGACCCCCTACATGACATTTTTTTGAGGTCCGTAATAGACACATAGCCGTCAGCGAGGGCCCGCAGCAAATCATGTAGTACTCTTAAAGATATTTCCAATGAGGTATTGTATGCACTAAACAGAGATAATATGACCAAGTTACGACCTCGGGAAGTTGCTGCCCAAAGAACCCCAATAGGGCCCACAAAATCTTGGTGTTCCATCTCTTGGGTTAGGCTTTTGGTTGTTTAGGGTTTTCCCTTGTTGTTTAATAATAAAAATTCCCTTGAGCCTCATTGTAACACATTTCAAAGGCATTTAACTACCACATCTCTTCTCAAAGATAAGCTACCATCACCCGAGCTAGTTTATTTCCATTTCTGTATGTAATCATATTCCATTTCTTTGATATTAATGAAATTAAGTTTTATTTCTGTTGCACCTCTATTTTATGAATATATCTATATTTTTTTGCATTCATGCATAATTCTGGATCAGTGGTATAAGAGCAGTCTTCTCTTTCTCTATTTTTATTTTCATGTCCCCAATGAGGTCAGGCTATAAGGAGTCAGGGCTCGAACTGGTTGAACATTTTCAAGACCATCGTCACAAGCCTTGATGGCCTCCAATGGCGAAAGAAACGAAATATGAGGGGCCAAGAGATCCTTTCAAAATATTGCTCGAGGAAGCCCTCGATCGACAAAGGAACGCGATGATGGATAACTTTGCCCAAATCCTTCAACATCTACCCACAAGCGACGCATCTTCATCCAGTAGCCACTCTAGAGGTGCCACTCCTTTTAAGGTACAAGTTAACTTTGACATTCCCATATTTGAAGGCCAAATACATGTAGAGGTCGTAAATAGATGGTTAAATCTGTTGGAAGGATATTTTTCAGTTCATGACTTTTCCAATCGAGAAAATATTACTTTTACACTCCTCAAAGTTGCCCCACATATCAAGGATTGGTGGGAAACCTACTATGAACAAAAGGACGAGAAGGAATCCTCACTATTTTCAGCCGCACCCACTTGGAATTATTTCCGAGATGCCATCAAGGAACAATATTACCCTTTCAGGAGCTATGAAGATAAATACATAAAGTGGACCACGTTGTGGCAAGGAAGGGACCAAGATGTACCAGAGTTCACAAATGTTTTCCATACCCTTCGAATGAAGATGGGCATCAAGGATTATGAGCGGAATTTGGTGCTCAAGTATCACGGTTGTCTACACAAGTACATCCAATATGAGATGTATTTCTTGTAAATCTCCTCGCAACGACTTTGTTTTCATGGTTGTCGACAAATTCTCCAAGATGGCCATTTTAGCGGCCTACAAGAAGAGTATCACAGCATAATCCACTGCTAAGTTCTTCTTTGAATGAGTGTGGGTACACTTTTGGATCCCACAATCCATTATCTCAAATCGGGACAGCAGATTCCTTAGTACATTTGGTCAAGTCTCTGGTCAATGTTGCATACCAAGCTCACTAAGTCCACGACTTTCCACCCCCAAACTGATGGCCAAACAGAGGTCATCAACAGGATGATCGTACACATTTTATGCATGTACAACTCAAAGCATCTATGCACATGGGATAAAATCCTCTCTTATGTCCAACACAACTACAATAGAGCCCTCTAGTGTTCAACTGGTCACAACCCCTTTCAAGTGGGATTGGGATTACAGCCACTATGTCCCATTGATGTGGCCATACCATTTGCAGCTACTCAGTCAAATTCAAATCATGTCCAATCCAAAGTTGACAGGGCTAACAGCTTCATTGAGCACATTCAACACATCCACCAGCAGGCCCATGACATATTTGACAAATCCAATGCTAAGTACAATCAGCGACATGATCAGCATCGAGCACCACACAAGTTCCAAGTGCACGACAAATTTTGGCTACATCTGCAAAAAGAACGCCTTATTGGGCCACACTGCAAGTGCCACCCGCTCTGGTATGGGCCATACACCATCGTCAAGGTTATAGGGGACAATTCCTTTGAGCTCAACATTCCACTGTTCCTTGGCCTGCACCTAGTATTCAATGTGGACCACCTTCGTTCACACTTTCCACCATTGTTGGACACATCAGACATTGCAGAACAACTCACACCAACGGCGTTAAACATAGACTGCATGGAACAGGCCAAAACTGATCAGATCATGGACACATATATCAATAACACTCGTCAACATAGGATCCATCTATATCAATTTTTCAAAGCGGGCCAACTCCTTCCCTAGGGAAAGTGGTTCACCAGGGACCAGGTTTAGTAGAAATTTCCTCACTTCATGGAGGCTCTACCCGCAACGAGGACCATTGCTTCCTAAGGAACAAGGACTGATCCAAGTGGATATTGGTGGCCACTCACTTATTCCACCTAGACCTATAGTTGGTTTCATCAATTTTCTTGTTTATAACAGCATTTACTATTTTTAGTAATTTTTTGGGTCCTAAACTTCCAAAGCAATTTTGACCCCCTAAAAGGTGTTTTCTTGAGGTCTGCAGCAGGCCCAAAGTCATAGGTAGGGGTCGTAGGCAAGGGCCTTTGGAAAATCCTATATTTCTTGGAGATATATTTCCAACAAGGTATCGTACGCACCAAACAAAGATAATATGACCAAGTAAATACCTCGGGAAGTTGGCTACCCAACTAACCCCAACAGGGCCCACAAACTCTTAACATTTCACCTCCTGGGGTTAGGTCTTTGGTTGTTTAGGGTTTTCCCTTGTTGTTCAATAATAAAAAGGCCCTTGAGCCTCATTGTAACAGAGTTCAGAGGCATGTAGCTGCCACATCTCTTCTCAAAGGTAAGCTACCATCGCCTGAGCTAGTTTATTTCATTTTTGTATGTAAGTTTATTTTTGTTCTTTGATATTAATGAAATGAAGTTTTATTTCTATTGGACCTCTGTGTTTATGTGTATATCTATATTTTTTTCATTCCTACATAAGTTTGGATCAACATTTCAAATGAGTTCATATATTTTGCAAGAAGGAAGGTATCAATAAAGAAATGATTGTGCCATATACTCCCAAACAAAATGAAGTAACTAAAAGAAAGAGCAGGTATATTGTAGAAGCCTCTCTTGCCATGCTCCATGATCAAAATTTGTCGAATTTCCTTTGGGAAGAAGCAATGTATGTTGCCATATATGTTCAAAAAATGGTACATCATCAAGCATTGGACAGCAAGACCCCCGAAGAACTGTTCACGGGTGTCAAGCCCGATGTTGGCCATCTCCATATCTTTGGTTGCCCATATATTTCCACGCGTCGAAGGACAAAATAAATAATCTAGAAGTCATAGGAAGAAAAGGTATGTTTGTTGGATATTGTGAAAATTCTAAAGCATTTAGAATATATATTCATGGTGAAAGGAAGGTTGAAATTAGCAAGGATGTAACATTTGATGAAGATGTTGCCCTTGGGAAAGCAAGGAACCTTCCTCTACCTCCTCCTCCTAAGAAGAAGAATGATTATATAGATATTTTAGATGGTCCTTACGTGCCTAGATCTGAGAGAGATATTGTTGATGATCCCATGGAGCCCATAGACCCCTTATATCCTCCTCCACATGATCCTTCTGCTAGGAAGAGGCCACTTTGGCTTCGTGACACATTACAGGATGATGAGAGACGTGTTCTTGTCCAAAGATCACTTAGAGAAAGCAAGAATCCATGCATATACTAGGGATATGTTGTAGCTATGAGCGCTATGATTCAACCCAAAACTACCACCTTTGAAGAATTCATGAAAGAACAAGTTTGGAAGGATGTTATGGCCAAAGAATATGAATCAATTATGAAGAATGATGTATGGGATGTTGTGTTGAGACCGAAGGGGAAATTTGTGGCGAGTTCAAAATGATTATTCAAGATCAAACATGGATTCGATGGAAGCATTGAGAAATATAATGCAAGTTTATTGGCCCGAGGATTCTCCTAGAAAGAGGGAGAATATTATGACATTAAATTTTCACCTGTGGCTTGATATACAACCATTTGTTTGATAGTTTCCCTTACGTCAAGTCAAGGATGGACCCTTAAGCAAATGAACGTGAAGACAACATTCCTCCATGACATGTTACAAGAAGAAGTGTACATTGAGCAGCTAGAAATATTTTAAGTAGAGAATCGAAAGACACATGTCTACAGGTTGAAGAAGGCATTGTATGATTTGAAGCAAGCCCCCAGAGCATGGTGTGCCAGCATAGATAGTCATTTGATGAATATGGGATTTACAAGAAGCAATCTTAATTCCAACCTCTACTTCAAAGTAGTCCAAGGTATGTTGTTGATTTTGGTTTTGTATTTTGGCAATTTATTCTTAACAGGTAGTGATCCCCTGATGATTGAGTGTAAGAGGGAGTTAAACTCTAAATTCGAGATGAAGGACCTTGGACTCATGCACTACTTTATAGTTCTTGAGTGTGGCAAAAGATCGGTGAGATTTTTGTTTCATAAGGAAAATGTGTCACGAAATGTTGGAGAGATTTGGAATGACAAAATGCAAGTCCCTGCCCACACCGATGGAAATGAATTTCAAGAAGTTACGTGGAGAAGTTGAAGGACATGATTTGGCGAATCCACCTTCTTAGTGAACTCCCATCTAGACATATGTTATGTAGTAATCATGTTGAGTCAATTCATGGCCAAGCCTCTCCATGCACATTGGATTTTTGCCAAACACATTTTAAGATATTTGCATGGGATGATCACCCTTTGTCTATGATATTCTTTTGCAGATGTTCAACTTCATGGATATACTGATGTTGACTAGGTAGGAAATTTTGTCGACAGGAAGAGTACGTCTAGATGTTGATTTAGCCTTGGATTTTCCATGATATCTTGAATGAGCAAGAATCAAAAGTCCATAGCATTGAATATTGTTGAGGCAGAGTACATTGTCACTAGTATGGCTAGTTGTGAAGCAGTTGGTTGAAGAAGCTCTTTGGATTTGACTAGGTCCTTGACACTACAATAATATATTGCAACAAGAAGAGTGGTATCTATCTGGAAAAGACACTTGTGTTTCATGACAAGTCCAAGCACATAGAGATTCGATATCATTTCATTCGAGACATAGTGCAGAGAGGAGTCGTTAGACTCCATCATATATCAACAAATGACTAGATTACAGATATTATCACCAAGGATATGCCAAAAGGAAAGTTTTGGTCTTTAGAAAGTAGCTTGGAATTATGGATGTGACCCCTCCTGATAAGTGGCATCACTCATTGAGAACACTGAGCCGAATCTTCCCCCCTGTCTGAGCTCCGAGGGTGAGGAAATGAGATGGAGGGATCCTGGGGTTAAGGGATCTCTAGACAATAGGGTATCACCCCTATATGTTACCCATAGGGTCGGAGATGTTTCTCCCCTATCTTGGCCTATGCAGAGTATGCCCTAGTTGGCATCATACCCAAGATGGGCTTGTTGGGAATATTGCTCCCCATTTGGCCAACGGGTTCAAAGAGTGTTTAGAGGTGTTTCACCCAAGATGATTATGATGTATTTGTTCAACCACATGACTCTTGAGGGTCATTGTTGGGAGTCTCAGGGAGAAATAGGATGGATGAGACATTGCATTGACACACGATGGAACATGGTTTCTCCCCTATGCAATGACTCTTATTTCTCGACATGGGGTTGAAGATCTTTGCTCCCCCATGAGATGAAATGAGTTGAGAATTTCCCATAGAACCTTCCTCATTTTCCTGAGAGGGTGGTAGATAATGCTCCCCGGTGATATTTTTTCTTTAGATTCGAAATTTTTTTAGCAGATAGAGTTGAGCAAAGACGAGACATGTTATGATGATAGGATACATATGATTATTAAATGATGCAGTTGGAATTTCTCCCTAGGTGACAAGTAGTGTTTATTTGATAACTCAGTGACAAATTCCAACCTTGGGACTAGATTCCTCTTTTCAAGAGGACTAATTTTGACTATTGAAGGGCTCAATTTGGACAAGGGAAAGTGTAATTTTGAAGAAAGTCCCACGTGTACATATGGATAGGTCAGCCCTAATAGGAAAATGGACACCCTGGAAGCCTATAAATACAAGTGACCTTAAGTTCATTTGGACATCACCAACCATATTCTTCTTCTCTTCTTCATTGATTGGTTCACACAAATTTGAGGCTGGGTCAAGGAAATTGGTTCATACAAGTCAGAGATTGCAAGGTTTGAAGCTCGCACATGTGTTAGGGTTTTTGGATCGCAACTACAGGATTGTCACAAGAAAATTTCAGTTATAATCGTAGGCTTTTAGGCTCAACAGTGCAGTTGGAAGCTCTCAACCACACACATATCTCTTCCTCCATGAGGTTGGGATCTAGGGCTAAATATTTACATTTAACCACAGTTGACCGCAGATAGGAAAAGTGTTCCTTGATCTATATTGATGTTGGGAACATATTTATGAATGTTGTTGGGTTAATTTTACTGGATTATTTCGTATTGGGCTAATTGCACTTTATGTTGAACATTTTATGACAGCCTAATAAAGAAGAATTACAAAGGGTTTTCCCTGTAGTGGGTTTTTCCCTATTCATTGACCAAAAATCTGGTGTCCCTTGTTGATGTGCTGATTGTCTCCTTTATCATTGCATTTATTGTTCCATATTCAATTACTGTTGATGATTGGAAATATTAATTATTGATGAAAGATTACTAATTGAAAATTTGAATTGGGCTAAAGTAATTGAAACATCATAGAGTAATCTGAAATTTAAAAAGCAAAAAGTGAAGTGCCTTGACTCCCCGACAAATCCTTGAAATTTCAAATAATGGATGATTCATTTTTGAAAGCTTGGTCTGATGAGAAATTGTATGTGGACAACTACTAATAGTTATTTCAATAAGATCATTTTTAATTAGATGAAAGTCATCTGCATCACTAGTTTGATGAGATGTTTCAACATCTACAAAAAAATTACTCAGGTCAAAAGGATCTTCTCGTTGGGTACCTGAAGATGTATGGATCAGAAATATTTCAAGAGAAACATGAAATGAAGGATTATCTTAATCCAAAACTATAGATTGCAAACTACAAGAAGGTTTCTCAACAATTAGATTTTTTTCTTCTCCATTGTGCATTTCCTCATTACCTTGTGTCATCTTAAAATTCGGCTCATCATATCTTGAATTCGAAAAGCATGGCATAATTACAACATAATTTCATTCATTACATGCATCAAGACACAAGGGGTAGTGAACTGAAGAAATAAATTCCATAACAAATTCTTCTCTGATTAGATCAGATTTTGGATCTATGCCTTGCAATCCAAGTCTTCTGGTGAAATCAATAGATCGACAGATGCACTTAGTAATTCATCACCCTATATATCAGTGGAGTCATTGTTGTCATGGTGATGGTTTCCCAAGCCATCATTTTTATTAGTATTTTGAATTTCACTTGATCGATTACCAGGATCCCAAGTTTCTTGATCAATCAAGGGTGTAGAAGCATCTTCTTGACATAGAGGAATTTGAAAGAGGGAAGAGAGATGGAACATGTCTTTATCCTTTTCCTATTCTACCTGTGAGATATAGCCACCTTATACTTGATCACCATTTGAACTGGTAAAATGAGGATCAAGAGTATCTGAATCGATGGTTGGTGGAGTGAATCGATTAAGCTAATCAAGGTACAGAGAGCCATGAGGTGAAAATGACAGAGGCTAAAAGGTATCCTTTGAAGAAGCAATACTTTCAATCAAATCAGATTCAAGATTTAAATTATGGGCATTAATGTCATCTTGAGTAATCAAGGGATCAACCTAGGCTCCCTGAAATTATTGGAACATTCAAAGTTTTTATGGATAAGCACTTGATCATGGAAAGTAAATGAAGGTGGAATAAGTGGATCAATAATTTGATTTTCAGATTTCCCACCTTCAACATTGACACAAGAGACCACTTTGTTTGGTAATGAAAAGGGAGGAGGAGAAGGGACAAAAGGGGTAGCAGATTCCTTCTCTAAGACTTGAGGTGCCTCATGGCTAAGAAAAGTTGGAAACACTGAATTTGGAATGAGATCAATTTGATTTATTATTTGAAGATTAGTGTCGTAATATATGGTTCATTTTCAACAAGGAATTCAAATTCAAAGTGTTTCAATGAAACTCAAACCAAATGCCCAAACTTTTCATTGAAGAAATCTCAATCCACATCTTTAGGAAACTCATTGATCTTGTTCTCATTAGAATATAATGTGTATGATGAATCCAATGAGGAAGCCAAGAAGATCATTTTGAAGACTACAAAAGAGATTATGGACAAACTGCATAGTATGTACGGAAGAGAATGATTTCAAGTTTCACAAGTTGTTGAAGAATCTCATAGCAATCTTAAAGAGAAGAAGAATGTTAAAGAAAACTCCACATGCCTATCAATAGCAGATTTGGACTCCTTTCTAGGAGATAGTAGCCATGATAGTAATGACATGCCCATCACTGATCTAAAAGGACATCATGATGAATTCATCAAGGAAAATGAGAGATTATCAAATCGGTTGCAAGATCGGGAGGCCTATTGCACAAGATTACAAGTTGAAATAGCCTCCTTGAGATGTGAATTAGAAAAGGCCAACAATCAGCTATCCGAGTATTGAAAGTTGGAGAAAAGCACCGGAATTTTGGATGAGATTCTTATGAGTCAAAGATCTTCTCTTATCAAAATTGGATTGGTTTTTGAATAAGAGGGATGTTCCATAAATAAAAATGAGAAAGTAGAAGACAACTATATTGTACAAAATCATAAGCCTATCACCAATGAAGTCAAGCAAAGTCCTAGGAAGCAGCATCAACAAAGGAATTTGGGAAAGAAAATTAAATATCAACATAAATAAAGACATGCCAATCACAGTGACTACATGCAAGATTACAAGAGAAAGGAAGAACCCAAGATTTGTTGGTCCAAGGATATGCAATAAAAGGTATGAAATTTTATTTTATGGTTATTTATTTTCTTCCAATAGTTTTGGATATAAAGAAATTGAATGAAAATACTTTGCAAGAAAACGAAGATTGATGTTGAAGAATGCAAACCAAACTAGAGTTTTTACTAATGTTGAATGTTTCAAGCGTGGTAACCTTGGTTACAAGGCATTAGCATGCAAATATAGTAGATCAAAACACACAGTTAGTGCAACCCAACCATTAAAGACAAATGAATCTTGGAGGAAAAAAGATGAGGCACAAAGAACTATAATTCAAAATGACTTCAAGAAAGAACATTATGTTTTGCAAAAAGGCAAGAGGTCAAAAAAGGATCCACATGCTATAAATCAGCCTCACAATATTTGGAGCAGCTAGGAGCAGCAAAACACTCCCACTCAAATCTAAGGCCTACATTGTCTTAGGGGGAGCATATGACCACATTTTTGATTGCAAGCAATTTATTAGAAATGCTACCATATCTAAAATGTTGCATGAACACTTTGTTGTAGGTGATTGTCTTGGATTTGTAGCACTAACATTTTCTGTTGCAGAAGATTATTTCGAGATGGAACATATGTAGGGGGAGAATCTCATGTGCATTGAGTGTTTTAGTGATTTATGATGACATCATGATTCCATGCTAGTAGATGAGAAAATGAGATTGTTTGAAGAAGTTTGTTATGCCATGCATTTATCTGACTTTGGTTATTGCAAGGAGTTATTAGAGTTTGAGGAGTATGTGTCTTGAGTTTGCATGACTTACATGCTTCTCAATTTCTTTGTATCAATTAGAATGCAGATGCTTATTTTCAAATTGGTGGTTGCTTTGAGTATTCATGTAAATTTTATTTTATATGAATGAGTTGTGTATGTTGCTAGTGAGAGATATTGACATGCATATGTTTCTACTACCATGAGAACTTGTTTTTACTTTCTCATACATATTTTTTACCTTCATATTGTAGCTAGTTGGTGTTATTTTGTTTATATGGCCTCTATGGAACATAAAATGAAGAATGTGAATTATGGATGGCATCCTTAAGGTTTGTGTGGCAAACTTGATTATTTTTTACACATGCGAGGAGTATGATTGTTGTTGTTGGTATTTGTTACATGGGATTCTATGTTATTTCCATCATATTTGTTGTGTTTTTTTCATTGGTCACATTATTGTATGCTCATTCACCTATGTCTTGTTGATTGGCACTATTGAGGGGATTAGTTGTTTTCACCATGCTTATGGTGTTTCTGGTAGATCTCTTTATGACTGAGAAGTATGATAATTGTTAGTGCTCATGGTGATATGTTGATAATTAGTTGGAGGATATGTTTATCATATTTATTATTTCATGGATCCATGGTTTGTTGCCTATCAGTTTGAGGCTTATCTTTTTTGGGTTCTCTTATGATGTGAGTTGTGTTGGCTTGATTTCTGCTACCTTGAGAGGATGGTTGCTTCCTGTTGCAAATAGTGTACATATTTTTGACATGTTTGTTGTTGATATCATATAGATGTGTTGTTTGGTGCATTTTGGATTATGTGAGGTGATGGTCATATGTTGTTGTTTAAGTTCATGAGTTATCTTTATGTGTTATATGTTGTTTCCATGGATTGAATTTTATGTTGCTCAGTTATTTTCATGGTTATATGCTATGGTTGCTCATTATTACATATTTCAGGTTGACTGGTTACTATTTTCATTACATCATTTGTTGTTAGAAGATAGTGCCTTGATACAGATGGATCTATCTTATGCAAGAGGATGGTTATATGCATGATCTACATATTGTTGGTCATTCATCACGATGTTGAATAAGGAGCTTAATTGAGTATGTATTGGAGAGAGTCATGAGTCTTGGTAATGTATTGAAATTTTTGAGTGTCATTTAACAGCCACATGTTTCATATTGTACTTCATCATTTGCAGTCATGTATCATGTTTATGAAGCTCTATAATCAAGTGTTCAAATATTTAAGTCAATTTTGTCATGAGTTAGTGATAATAAGTGTTATAAGTCATGGCAAGTTTTTGTTGTTATGAGTCATAGAAAGTTTGTGTTGTTATGAGTTGTTGCAACTATGATTGGGATGTTGTATATCATATTCATTTTGCAGTCGTGTATCTCATTATACAGCCAAGTACTTACATTTTATTGGATATAATTAGTCCTAATCATGTTGGAGAGAGAGTGTTGGTGTCTAGTATCCATTGATGAGGGATGAACCATCCATTCATGAGGGCTTATGGGTGTTTCTTTATTCATGTATTGTATATTAGTCATATTGTGTTAAGTTAGTCCCTTGGTCCATGAGGTGTAGCCTTCACCCAGAAGGCATTGGTTGTAGGTTGATGATGATGATGCGTAGAGGGAGAAAGTCTAGAGTGTGGTTGTTGATCAGTTATGGGTATTACGTTGTTGCTTGAGAGAGGATGGTACATAATGTTGTTGATTGGTCATTGTGTATCTGTTGCTATTGTATCAACATATTTTTGTATTGCTACTCATTGATTTTGAAGAGAATGTTGTTCTTCACATTATGTTGTTGCTACTAGTTGAGAGTGTTATTCATTGAGAGTTTGTCGTTGTTGCTTCAAGAGAGAAAGAGTTATTGTTGTTGTTATTTGTTTTCATGTTTCCATGAGGAGTGTTGTTATTTTTTGTTGCCTTGTAATCAGACTCGATTAGTATCTAGGGGGAGTATTTCCTATTTAGCTATGGTCATTTTTTATGAGCTCAACCCTTTTCCATTGATGTAAAAAGGGGAGAGAGTGAAGTTTTATTTTCATAGGTTGGTTGGATGGTTCAATTGGGGTTTCCATCAATGCCAAAGGGGGAGATTGTTGGTTTTATTTTAAAAGTTTGGTTGGATGGTTCAAGTGGGGTTACCATCAATGCCAAAGGGGGAGATTGTTGGCATTAGGCTCATTTGTGGGTTGGCATTGATGTCAACCTAGTAGCATTGGTATATTGTTGGTTGGCGTTGATGTCAACCTCATAGCATGAGTTGTCGGTACCATGTGATGTAGAGGTACTTGGTTTGTGCATTGTTTGCAGACCTTAGTTCAGTGGTTACAGATGTTGGTGCAGGTATTTGGCATGTGTGTTGATGCCTTGGCAGGATGTGGAGTTGTTATACCTAGTTGATAGTGATGGAGACTTTCAAGTAATTTTTTTGGTACTTGGTGTGTTTTTGGGTGGTTTTTATCATGTATAAATAGTTTCAGGTTCTATCATTAATGATTTGAAGGCTATGCAAGTGTTGGAGAAGTTGTGGAGCAGTTTGATGGATTAGGTGTTAGTGCAGCTGATGGATGGAATTCAAGTCAACCTAGATTGACTTGTGATGATGATGGGGTTGTGACAGTGGTTTGTCGGAATGTTACATTGGCTACAAAGGGTCCCTGGGGTCTTATAAAAGGTTATCAAGCAATGGAGAGATTTTGGGTAGGTTTTGAGCTAAGGAAACTTGATTTTGACCATCATTTGCCCTAATTGCACCCATGTAGGCTTGCATATGTGGTTGAAGGGCTCAAACCGCATGTAGAAAAGCTTTTGTGTACATTTGTAGCCAAGATTAATCATTTATGTGGGTGTGGTTGTGCCTTGAACTAGAAATTTCTCTGGATTCCTCACACACTTCGTGAATTTCTCCAATTTATTCGCGCATATTGAAGTGTTAATTCATCTTTTAATTGTTGTAGGTGTAATATAACTTCTAGAATATGGTTAAAAAGAAGAATACTCATTTTTAAGTGAAAGTTAGTGACTGTATTAATTCAAGGACAAATGAACCAAACCACTTCCAACATATGAACAGAGTTCCACAGAATGGTAATTATTGATTTAACCACTACAGAAGATTAAAAATAAATGGAGATCATGAGGTTATTTGTTGGTTCTCTCAAGAACAAAAAGTGATGGTTGTGTGAACTTGGAGAGTGTGTGTGAGATAAGGCTAGTGTGTGCAATACGTGTAGGGAATTCTACATAAAATATTCAGTAGTTCACAGTAATAGGTGATGGCAGTAGATGTATGATTCAGCCAAGATTTTATGCAGCAGTATGATGATGGAGTAAGGAATGATTCTAGATCACTTCCTATATGCTTACTCATTATATTTTAATCATATTATCTTGTGTGTATGAAACATGTATTATTGATGAGGTTTTTTGGTGATTGATTGATTTGTTGCAAAAAAATTTAGTGTGATTGTTGTGTTTGATTTTATCCTATGTTGTTAGAGGTTGTTGTGTTGTTCTAGTTGAGCAATTCATACTGAATCCAGCCTAAAAATGAATGAAATGAGGGTCACTTAGAAGAGTGGAGTTGGGTTTCTAACAAATTCAGTACAAAGAACATATTTCTTCATGATTCCAATAGGAGTTGGGCATGGGTTGTTGGTCATGGTGGCTTCTAGCAGATGAAGGTTTGTAGAATCATGAGGTGAGGATCAAATTTCTTCATAGTCCAATGGTTTTTGGGTGAGGCTCGTTGGTCATGGTGGCTTCCAGTGGATGAATGTATGTGGAGTCATGAGATGGGGATTAGAGTTAGTTATTGATAGTATCTATTTGTATATTCTATGTAATTGAATTTCTTGACGATTAATAGAATTATTTGAGAAGCGCAGCATTAACAAGGGTGGTTTTTGACCCAGAGGGGATTTTCCACCAAAAATATCTAGTATCCTCTTGTGCATGTTCCTTTGCTTGTTTCTTATGGTTCTCATGTGTTTTGCTACATGATTTAAACTACTGATGGGTTAATGAATGTTGTGATTCAGTAATTGAAAAATATTTAAAAGTTAATAAACATAGTCACTATTGATTCACTCCTCTCAATAGTGAGCACATTTCCATCAATTTCTTGATGTTTCAGGTGTCAAGTTTTGGTATTTCTTATTAAAATATATTTATAGTAAATGCCAAACTTGATAAAGGGACTTCAGTTTGGAACTTTGAAAAGAAGGAAAACCTTTGTTTGGTTAACGATCTATGTTAGACTATGCCTCATCCACATAGTTTCTTGCTTTGACCCACAATTACATAATCACATACAGGTATACATGAATCACTTTACAAAGAAAAAAATGTGTAAAAATAAACACCATAGAGAAGAAATAAAAATGTGACTATGGCTAGGAGATATTCCAAGTTCTATAACTATATTGAATGATCCTCAAATGCATCATGGAGTATTTTCAATCACTCCTCTGCTTCACACATCACATTATCATTCACACTCCCTCTCTATTCTCTCCCCTCTCTCTTTTACTATGTGATCATGAAGGATCTTTTATAAAAAACTAACTTATTTGACCTAGTAAATCTTCATCCAAATACTTAGAAATATCTTAAAAAACCTCTAGCCCCTCCCAATATTCTTGAAAATCCTACTAAAGTAAACTAATTTGTCTTATTACATAGAAAGGAAGATATATTCACAAAATATTCAAAGCAAAGCAAATCATTCTATAACTATTTCATCTCAGGAAAATAATAAAATTACAATTTTAAATGACCATGAGGAACCCAATTTCCTCTCATAAATTCTAAGACCCTTTTGAAGTCAATTGTTGATTTGATTGGAAGAGATGCTCTTGCATCATACTCCCAGGAAAAATAATAACTTGTTCATGAGATCCTCCACATTTTAACATGTTATTTTTGTTGTTATCATCCATGTTGAATCTTCAACTAGTTTATTATTCCACTAGCCCAAATATTACAAATATGCTTTACATCTAGTTCTTTTCACCGCCTTATTATCCAATACTACTTCAATTTCCTTTTGTGTTGCTTTAAGTAGTTGAGTTTCCCATTCAACTGTCTAAACTTTCTAATGTGCATCTGCTTCAATTTTCTCCTCTTCCTTATAGCGATACAAAACTCTGGTGAAATCCCACTATCATTTGGAATTTCAATTGATAAGCATTGGAAGAAAATTTTCTCAATATTTTACATGCCCCTACCTTATTGAGTTTTAGTTTGTTATATGTCCTTGTAGGAAATATTTCCTTTCTAAGGTATGCCATAAGTAAATCCCCAAATTCAAAATGTAGTTGTCTCCTCTAGTCTACTTTATTCTTGTATTTGTTTCTACTATCATATAGTTGTTGTTTGACTCTTTCCTACAATTCCTTGGAAACAACATCTTATCAGGGAAACTTCCTTCCCAAAATGTACATCCCTTGAATACATAGATTTATCTTACAACCTGTTAGCGCTTGAGATTTCACCTCAGGCTGAGAAAGGCAAACCTTCAAGGCAACATCAAACCATTTCACCGCGTAGCTAGCCCTATAGGGTATGAGAAGGCTCTCTCCGGTCAATCTCGTTAAATTTTCAATGGGAAGAGATGACCAATCAAGGTAACACAGATATTAGG
>APFE030133936.1:44943-67773 GCA_000404065.3 Pinus taeda
ATAGAAAATTGAAGAAGAAATGCAAGAAATTGAGCAGGGCCTTGATTAACTTGAGGTTTAGATGTTTGGTTAAGAAACCAAGAATAAATTTGGCAGTAAGAAGAAAAAGGAGAAGGTTGGATGTCTTGGCAGAGGCATCTGAGCATATAAACTGAAAAATCATGACAAGTTTTGGTTGCACGAGGACATGCAACACCTTCACAGTGGGGGTATGTTGGGCCTCAAACCTGCACTCATTTATCCATCCTCCCAACAACCTTTTCCTACTCATTTCCTTCTTTTGTCATCATTTCCTTCATCAACTTGTTCAATTCATTGCATTATAGGACTTTTTAACATGATTTGTTAACTATGATAATGGTTGACTGTTGGTTTAGATTTTTGGTTCAAAGTGCTGCAATTCTGCAGCTGTTACAGATTTCCGCAGCCGATCTCTGATTCTGCAGTCGATCCCAGATTCCACAACCATTTTCTTGTTTGCTATGATTCAGGTGTCCTCCAGAGAAAAGAGCCACATGGGAAAGTTTGTATGACTGTGTACATGGTGTGTGTGCTGTCAGCTCAGCCAAACTGGCCGTCTACACCCCTGGTCAACGTGGAGGTAGCTCTGGTCAAACGGCAAGGTTGCAAACGGTGGCACCGCTCTGCGTGTTCAGTTGGAGCACGTAAGTCATATCTGGCCTCTTCTTCAGCCACGAAGACTGCAGAGGACAAGAATCCAACATCGGATTTATTAAACCATGATGACCGTTCCCTAGATCCGTGCACGGTGCTGCTAAACGTGTCTTTGTCCTAGCTGTTAGTTAGCTTAGTTTACGCACAGAACAGTTGATGTTCTATAAATAAAGCGTTTCTACACGCTGATTAGTGAGTCTTTGAAAGTTAATATTTTATTGCTGTAAACTTTGTTTTGAAGACCTTTTTATAAAGTGTTTACGCTCTCCACTGTGTTTTGTTATGAGTTGATTTAATTCAAAGAAGATAGTTCTGTTTCTATCTGCGTAGCTGATCTTTTAATTGGTTGAAGTGGATGGAGGGCCCCTGTCTGCTACAACCATTGTACAGTAGCCTTTTAATTTACTTTCCTGCATTTCTTTTTCTTTAATTGATTATGTATATTAATGTACAGTTTTGAATTATGCTGCTTTACATTTCTGTACTTTTCATGACTGATCAGTGTGTTTTTACAGCTTTGATTAGGAGCCCGGGACAGTGTGCTTTTACTTCTTTTTAACACCAGTGGCATCTGAAGTTGTCTTATCTAAACTGCTGACTTTCATTCTGATTTCCTTGCTTAGTTAGTTCTTTACTTAGTTTACGTTGTCAAGTTTTGTCAAGTTGCTAATCTCTTAATGGTTCTATTTATCATAATTCACTAACTTTTATGGAACCAAAACATCATCTAATTGCAGCTTGGTTTATTTAGTTTTAGACTCATATTGCTAATTCACTCCTAACTCTTTTTCACATGATCAATTTAGCTAAAGGCAGAATGTTAAGGGAGAATTAAGTAGTGTGATTTGTCACTTAATTTTTGGATTTCTAGAGTAGTGTTTTGCTTTCAGCTGAGTTAATGTAGATATCATTTTCATTCTTATCAGCAGTAAAGGTATTGGACTAGTGCCATTAGTCTTTTGTTTAATTCTTTACTTTCATTTGATTCTTTAATTCCATTTCAAGTCATTGTTCAAATTTTCTCTTTAAAATTCAAGAAGCATTTAGAAATCATCACATACACACACATTCACTCACTTGTTTATAACTTCATCACATCATATTAGGAAGATAATTTAGACATAAACTAAAAACGAAAAAAAGAACTAGGAAAGGCTACTTAAGTATATATTGTACACTTCACTTCATCATCTTACGAGCCCCGGGTTGACAATTTATGATAGCAATTTAGACAACCCTAAATTGACCAAACAGGGACCCCGAGAAGGTATGGAGGGCACTTGGTTGGGGTTGTAGTATGCCTGAGATGTCCCTTGCATCCCCTCCTGGTATGGTCTAGGTCTAGGCGGTCTTCTTTGGTTTATGTAGTAGAGCTATTCAGTGACTCCCTCGGCCCCTTGATATACATCTTTAAGTCCAGGCAAGGAAGGGAACTTATTTGTAGAATGATTTTCTTCACAGACTGAACAAACCCCTATAGAGTTCAATGGGCATTCATTCCTAGGATGCCTCCTGGTGCATCTAGGGTAAAAAATGGCCAAAGCCCTCTCTGCTTCCTCTAGTTTTCTTTTGATATGTTAGGTGTCCATTTGCATGGCAAGAGTCTGCAGCATCTCACTCTTGAAGTCTTCCAACATGCTTCCAATTTCTCCTTTAATGGATGAGTTGGAGGAAGAGGTACTAGCTATGGGTTGAGTCCCCCTACCTTTCTTTCTCGCTGCCCTAGAATGATTTCTAAAAACAGTCTTTATGTCCTCATAAGGTAGTTGGTAGATGTCTCCCTCGGCTAGTAGATGGAGGGTGTCTAAAAGATCTTCTTGGATTCCCCTGAGCATGACCAACTTCAGAGACTCAGGGTCAAGTGTACACCTGACCTTTTTGTAACTGAGATGGAACCTCTCTTCATAGTCTTCTAGATACTCATCACTTCCTATGGTCACTCGAAAGATTTCTTCTTTAGTATCTTTTGACCTACAATAGTCTCAATACTTGTTGTTAAAGTCCTACGACATTTGAGCCCAAGTTGTCATGCTATTGCCAGGTAACCCCATGAACCAACGTAGTGCTGCATCCTTGAGAGTAGAAGGGAACAGTTTCAACTTTTGCTCATCTTCTGCATAGTCATAAGTTTGACAGATGACAGCAAACTCAAACAAGAAGGTGTCAGGATCTTCTATAGTCAGACCATGGAAATGAGGTAGGGCGGAAGCACTTATATTCTTCATTTTGGTGTCCCCATTGGTCTCTCGAATGGGGCAGGTACCCTCTATTCTCTCTCCATTCCCCCTAGCATTTCTATTTTCAGCCATTGGCTCCAAAGGAATGTTTTCTTCTTCTTCTTCTTCCCCTATAGGTTCTTCCAATATGTCTAGTTGTTCACCTAAGGGTTCGTCTTGATCATAGCCACCGAAGAAGAGAGAACGTTGGCTATGTGAAGTAGTGGGGGTATTAGGAAAGAATTTTCCTAAGTTATCTCTATTCCTACGAGGCATGAAAGGAAATCTTTTTGGTTGTTTTTTCTCTTTCCCACATTGATAGTACTTGCAGAAACTGAAATTGTGATTTGAACAAAACAAATTGCAACTAACTGAAATGAACTTGCTGAAATGGAATTTGCATAATTGAAAAGGAAAGCAAGGAAATGCAGAACTTGAAAGAAACGAAACGGTTAGTCTACCTTTGTGGAAATAAACTATTAGCAGAACGTTGCAATATGAAATAGAAGAAAGCAGTAATCATAGAATACTCTGACACTTCCTTGGAAAAGACACCAAAAAGTGGTGAGCATCAGTATTTCAGCAATAATGTTGCAACTCCTGGGTTGCCTACCTTACTCTTATCAACCCATTAGTTCATAACAAACTTGGAAGCGTCAGTGTTGTATGCACAAGTACTAGTTCTCACTACAGGTTATCACTTGGTCAGCTGGTGCGAGATCACTAGGAGCTCAAGCAAACTTCTACGAATTCCAGA
Organism: Pinus taeda; assembly: GCA_000404065.3. Lineage (NCBI taxonomy): Eukaryota > Viridiplantae > Streptophyta > Pinopsida > Pinales > Pinaceae > Pinus > Pinus taeda. Next base: position 48,592 of record APFE030133936.1, read on the forward strand.
AGAATCTCTATTGTGATGGAAGGAAAGAAAGATTACTCTACATATGCTATTCTAACTGTAGAAAGGAGAAAGACTGAAATGTAAAGAAAGCCTAGTAAACCCTAATTAATCAACTAGTTCTACTTTTGCATAAATCACTATGAAAACCATAAAAGGAATGCCATTACCTACTTAAAGAAGTAAACAACATCTAATTATGCTATTTTTGGAAGTAAATAAGCAAAGAACATATTTTTGGATTTTTATGTATTTTTATGTGAAATTGACATGCATGTAGTTTATTGTGTGTGAATGTGGCAGTGAATAGGTGGCGTTGGAGGGCAGTTTTGGTACTTGAGAGGATGTAGGATGGTGTGGATGGGTCCTAGGAGGTCTCAGGTGGCCTTTTAGAAGCTTTTCCCACACTCAGCCTTCAAAATAAAGCCTACAGGAAAATCTACAGGAGGACATTGGAAATCTACAACAGGAAAAACAACATTCTACAGGAGGCCTACAAGAGGAGGCCGAGAGTAGTTTTCACTATTTTGAGGGTGTGAAAGTTGGTGAAAAAGGTGGATGAAGGTTGGAATGAGGTGTTAGGGTGCCTTTGTTCTACCATGAACCACCAGGAGATAGAAAGATAATTGGATTTGCTCAAGGAGAGAGGAAGAAGTCCTAGGAAAAATGAAGGAAACAAAGACAGAATTGAGGTGAGACTTGGGAGACCAATAGGGCATGGATTAAATGGAGGGTGTGATTTCTGATAAGTTGGGCTACTGCTAGAAGAGATCTACTGCATATAAACTGACATTCAACCAAGGAAATCAAGCAACAAGTGAAATGAATGCATTGAGGAAAAACAGAGTTTTTCATAAAAAGTGTCTAAACTATGATCTATGAAAGGAAATGTTGAGAAATACTATAGGAAAGGAAAGCATGAAAGAAGACTATTGCAAATTAGGATTTAAGCATGATGAAGAAGATTTAAAGCGAATCAAAACTAGACTATTAACCTTCTAAAAAGCTACAAACACTAGAAGTCCTATGAAGGAGGAAAATATGTGTTTTTGGGGCAGCAAGAGGGTCTTTGCCTCAAATCATGGTCCCAAAGGGAGGAAGAGAGGCCAAGGCATTGTTGCTAACCTTTTGAATCTGTCTTGATCATTATTTAACCTGCTACAGAAAGCACAAATGGAAGAAAACTACTAAATCATCAAAAGCAACCTATTATTAACCATAAAAAAAATACATCAAACAACAAACTAATCTACAAACTGAAACAAAGAATACATATAAAAGTAAAGAGGAGATTGGCTGATTCGATTGGGCCCTAACCCAAGAGCTTCAGCCCTCTGAGGTAACTCAGTGCTAACTCAAAAAGGATTCCATCTTTATTCTCAAAACAATAACAAGATTACATGAAACTGTCACAAAATAATAAGCTCGAAATTTGAGCTGAGTTTATGTAAGAAAAAATCCAACAAAAATCCAACCCCAGTGAGGCCCTAGGCCTCTCTACTTATACAAATGAAGCTACCAACAGCTTCCCTAAAATTAGGGAGGTTTGGCTCCCAAAACTCGAGATAATCATCAGTCATCCTCCACTTGCTTGGCTACCATCTAGTGCATGATTCGGCTACTTGTACTCCGAGCTGAATGAAGGGGAATTTGAAGTGAGGAGTAATAAATGAGAGGGATTCCCTCCTATAAGTCCTCTCCTTTGTCCACTTCAAGTTATTTCTACCATTTGTCCACTAGATCCTTGATTTTGACTTCGAAAATCATCAATAATATGCATTAAATACACATTAGACCACATGGCACAATAACTAACTCAACTCACTCTATAAGCATAAATATAATCAGAAAATCATGTAATAAGCTAAGATAATGGTTGGTTTTACTGGGTTAGGAGGTAAAATGAGCCCATATAATTACCCATTTATGAGGCTCATAAGTGATCCTGAGTGTCTCAACCCCTATCATGCCGTCTCCTTCATTTGAATCATGACATGATGATTCTAAAGTTGACCCCTTGCCTTCTGCCCTTATTTCTTCACCTTCCTCTTCTACTTCATCTGGTGAAAGTTTCAAATCTACTAACCAAGAGGCTAAGAAGAAGAAGAAGACGATGAAGGAGAAGTCAGCTAAGCAAGGGGCCTCCCATGCAGTTGTTACTCCAAATGAACTTCCCGTCGGAAAACCTTTTGATCCTCCACAGAAGGTCAGATTCCCTTACAGGTTGTGTAAGGGTGACCATCTCCTCTAAGACTGCTCTGGCATTCCCAAAGTCCTAGAGCTATGGCCTCAAAATATGGATCGACCATCCCCGTCGACCTCTGCAGATCATGTCGATGTTACGTTCTTAGCTAGCGATGGTAAGAAGAAAGGGAAGATTAGATTTCCCTATAGGTTATGTGAAGGAGAACATCTTCTTCACCTTTGTCCTCTTATGGATAAAGCTTCCAAAGTTTTGGAAAACCTTACAGCTCCTCAACCCCGACTTCTTGTTGGTTATTAGAGGCTTTCTTCTAACCCTCCCCGATTGGAAAAAGTATTGACTTATATTCGTCTCTTACCCATCCTGCTCCTCCTAAGCCTGACTCTCTTGTGTCTACTCCTGACCAACCATTGGTCGAGGAGAGCGTTGACTTGGTTTCGCCACCAGTTGATCACTTTGTCCCAGAAGAGCGTGGTAATCTTACTACTCATGTTCTTCTCGTCTTCTCGAATTCTCATGAATCGAAGAGTGACCCTCCCATCCCGATTGTTCAAGAGAGTCCTTCTTCTATTTCTAAAGAGCATGAGGGAAATCATATGATACCCCCACCAAGTGGTTCTATCATTTCTTTCTATTGGAGTCACTTGACTTCTTTCCGCCTCCCATCTTATGTGCCTTTCCATATTACAGTACAAGCCTATAATATGGTATTACCTAGCACTCTATTAGATGAGAGTGCATCTGTTGGCATCATGTCTTCTATTACTTGGCAAGCTTTGGGCTCCCCACAGCTTGTGCCTGTCACCCAAAATCTGTTGGCTTTCAACGGAGGAACCAGTCAACCCTTAGGGATTCTTCCGCAGTTCCCTATTACTTTGGGAGGAAAGACCATCTATATAGACGTGATGGTAGTCCAAGGTTCATTATATTTCAATCTTCTTCTTGGACGCGACTATGTTTATGCCATGGGAGCTCTTGTTTCTTCGCTTTTCCGTGTGGATTGTTTTCCGCATGAAGGGAGAATTGTGATTATTGATCAACTATTGTTCATTGGTCACTAGGTGTCTCTTTTGCAACCATCATCCCCTATAGGCTCTTGTTTGCAAGCAATACCTTCCCCACCATAGGTCAATTATGTGACTACCCATTCTGTCTCCGCATCTACTGATGATCACACAGATGGTATAATACATCATGTACAGAAGGCATTGGAACCCGATTTGTATTTGGTACCAAACGACATGTATTCCTCCTGGAGTGTGGCACTTCCATCTAGTGAAGACCTCTTGGGAGCCATGTTCTCACACGGTCCATGAACAGGAGTCACAAGGACAGTTCTTGTCTTGGGTCAACCTCATTCAAAAAATGAAACAAGGAGTTATGAGGATAGTTCTTGGTATTGTGTCAAACTCATTAAAAAATGACATAAGGAATATAAGAAGAGCTCCTTGTCTTGTGTCAAGCTCATTAAATCATGAAACAAGGTCCCTTGGAGCCAAGTTCCAAATCAAGTCTTTGATTAAGATCTTGTTAAATCCCAGTCGAGTCTTTCCAAGATCTCGTAAGTGAACCTTCATTACTTCCACCTAGTTGAATGAAATGCAGCTTAGGGGGCATGTACCTCGATTTGAGTCATTATGTTGAGGGCATGCAAACTTATAGCAAGCATGGTTTTTTGTTTCAAGCTTGTGTAAATATGAAACTAAATCCAAGAAAACTTCTCTATGGTTCAGGCTTCTGTAAAAATGAACCTATGCCCAATTTACATCTCACGATTGTCGTTTTAATTAGCTGATTTCTACTAGATGAGCCTTGGTTATTTCTTTCCATCCATCTCTTCAGCCGATCACATGCTTTCCCGAGGGATCGCAGCGATGAGTGGTTTCATTATCCAAACTCTTTACCATTATGTGTTTTGAGCAGTTCCTCCATTATCGGAACCAGTTGCTACCCTTTATGCCACTCGTTCCTCTAGTATGAGTCACCTTTAAGCTCTTTTTTGACTCGTAAAAGATGAAAAGATTGTTGAGTATTTTTCCCTTTTTGACTCGTTAAAGAGAATAAAAATGGGAGGTCTACTTTTAGCTCTTTTCCGACCCTTTAAAACTGAAAATATCGTCGAGATCTTCTCGCTTTGAACTCGTTAAAGGCTACGAAGTGTCATCTACCCAGTATAAGTTTACCCCTTTTATGGGTTGGGATAGATTATTTATGAAAAAGGTATACGTTGATCTATCATGGTCAATAGGCTCCCTTGGGTACTGTTTTCTACCTTTTTAGATTCGAGGGACAAATTTACGAAAAGGGACCTTTGGAGTTTTCCTTTCAGTTTTTTTTTCAAACTCTCTAAATATGAAAAAAACTTCGAGTTTTACCTATGTTAGACTCGTTAAAACCTGACGACATTGGACTTGTCACCATGACGAGACCGAGCTTCTCCTTCCTAGGGCTTGTTAAAATCACTAGGTTGGATTAATCTGAAGGATGAACTTACATTACAAGAATATGCTATCCCCTTCAAGCTTGTATTTCAAAAATAAGTGGGGTACTCGCTAGAAATGGTGGGCGAAAATTGGAAACTTTCTGTTGGTTCTTACAACAACTTGTCACTCTTGAACATCGACACTCTTTCTGCTTCATGTCAAGTTGGGATATCCTCATTCTATCGTTAGCCTTCTAGGTTTTGGGTTATTCATTTTGCCTCATTCCATCTGATCCTTGCTGCATCATCATGACCTTTGATCCCTTGGTACCAAAATGCTCCCAAATTCCGGAGTTGTGTCACCGATATGTTCAAGAGTTCAATCCTTCTGCAGTTTGTAGCCTTACACACCTTCCTCAGATTCTCTGTTTCATTCACATTCATCTTGTTCCTTTGTCTCACGTTGATGATGTGGGAAACATTATGGCCCTCGTTTGACTAGTCACTTCCTGTCGACTTCAACTCATTATCTGGGAAGTTGATCTAGAGACTCCTTTCTGGTACCTTTGAGCTTGCATGCCTCGATGGCAAGTTCTTCGCATTCGATAATAGGCTTGCATCATCGGTCTTCGATCGAGTGATTTCACAAGTGTTTGACTTCATATCATTCTTCACACTTGTGGATTGTACTAGCAGTACCTTGAGAACCATTGACATTACTGGTGGTCTCTCTCGTGCTTGTTAACGGTTTACATCATTAGTCGGTAATCAAGTGATTTTATAGTATGCTAGACTTCAATACATCTATTCGCATATTAGAAATTATACCATGGTCAGGTTGGGATTCAAGACCCTGGGCTCAGATTACACAACTCCAAGTTGCATGGATTGATTCATACATGAGACTTTTGATTGGATGGTTGCGACCATACCTGAGTCTTTTTTGTTGTCCTTCTGATTGGATGGTTTCATCCATACCATAGACCATTTATGTTTATCTTCTAGATGGTTGCGCCTATGCCTTATGAACATGCATTTCCTTTCACTATGTACTCATGTATTAGAGATTTCAGTGGTACTTGCATTTGCAAGTTATCCACGAGGACGTTTTGTTTCAGTTATGGATCCGTAAAGAATTTCACCCCTCCCACTCTCTCAGCTTTGATGCTTTAGGGGGCATCTGTTACACAGTAGTTTGTCACCTACCCCGCATTCCCTAATTCCTCATAATGCCGGTTTGTATTATTGACATCTATTATGTGTCATGTTGCAAACTATGGGTCAATACCTTCCTTATGATCTCAAGAAGAATGTCTTAGCTCAGTATCCCTAAAGAAGACCCTCTTTGCCTAAGTTTCTGGGTCATCGCAGGTCAAAAGTTATCCCACCCGCGAAGATGGTCAAGTTTACACTAGCCATAGCAAAGTCATCACTTTGTCCCTATATTGTACCCGCGCCAAGCTACTTTTGGCAAGTTTTTTAAACAACTCGTCGAAGCGTCCATATGAAACTACTTCATGGGCGGTCCTAGGGCCGGTTGTTGGGTCAGTTGAGCTCGTCTCTCTCGTCTGGGATAGTTGTTCCAGCTTTTCTGCAACTTTCCTAAGAGATATGCTCTTCCTCCCATCTCTTATGGAACCTCTCCCTCCTATAAATGTCTCCTCCATGAATGAGATTAGCTAGCTGAAGGTAGCTTGGATCTAACTGGATGATAGCTAGATGTAATTTGATAATTTTAGGTTTCTAAGAGAGGAGTAGAGGTAGAGAGTGTTTTTGGAGTGTGGAAGTAGCCTCACATGTATTTTGTCTTGAGAGATGTTTGAGTAGAGTTGGCTTGAGCATTTTCTAGCATCAACCTTTTGAACCAAAGAGAGAGTCATTTGTTCACTTGGGAGATGGTTCACAAGTAAATGCTTACGGAGACATACCGACGGGACCCTTTGAGGAGACTTACAACATCAAGGCTTGGTTGTAAGTTCTACTTTGATTTATATTAATACAAATCAATAGCTTGTTTCCTATATCGTATGTTGAAATTGTATATCGATAACTTGAGGTTCCTTGACTCTTTAAGTAGATTGTTTGGTCGTTTTCTATTGTGTTTGTGGTGTCTCTCTACATGTTGTTTTCAAGTATAAGTGACTAGAAGAACGAAGGCTGGAGCAACACAAAGAGGACTTCATCGAACAACGAACTGAATGTAGGCCTTCATAACACTTACTTTCTAAGAAAATTTGCTTTGGTATTGTCTTTACAGTGACTAGACCCACTCTAGGGCTAGAGGGGTTGCCTCTGTCTGCAGAGGGAACTTTCATGTGTCACAAGTCCCTCATGGTGTGCACTGTGAAAATAATCCGAGGAAACAACTGAACATCTTTTCTTATCTTGCCAAGTATTTGTAATTCCATAATTCAGGGGCTATCCATTATTATAAACTGACAGGGAGAAAATATCCTTCTGGCCTGGGAATCTTGGTGGAATCGATCCATATCACATAAGCTACAAAACATCCCTCTACTAGCTTGTTGGGGCCTTTCGATTTGCAGGAACAAATAGAGATTTCACAACCATCCTTTCTCCCTAGATCACACCTCTAGACAGATTATTTCCATATATTTTCTCCTCCCAAAGGATGAAAACCCACCTATTACTCACATTGTTACCATGGAAGTCATCAATCACTCAATTCCCTAAGCATACTTTGACAAATCTTCACAGCAAGGTCGTTGTGGGAGTGTCATTGTTCTACACCTCGATCAAATAAACTATTACCATCTCAAAGTTGTCTAGGTCCAGGTACCAACAACTATGTTGAATTACATTAGTCTTAAACTACTCATTTTTTCCCTTGAGAAAGATTGCAAATAAACAACTCATTTTTTCCCTTGAGAAACATTGCAGACAAGTTCAGGTCTTTGGTGATTCAAAAGTGGTGATTGACTGGTTCACATTGAAGTCCACATGCCACACACTCTCTCAAAAGTTTATTTGATGAAGTACTCTTTCTCACATATTGTTTTGATGCAATATTTGTGGCCATATTTACAAGGAGCAGAACCATTTTGCAGTGTATCCAAAAAAGGTGCGTAACAGGTGTTTGGAAGTTTTCATGTGACAAAAGTAGTTGACACTGAACATTTTTTTTCTCGGTAAAACTATTCTATTATTTACATTAACAAAGAACAATTACAACATAACTACCAGAAAGAACCAGCTGCCTAGAGGTAGTGGCAGCGTGGAACAACAGAGTTCGGAGTCTAAGAGGACGAACCAGTCCAATTGGCATTCCCACGCAGGGGAGCCAGAGGAGTCAAAATTTCATGACATAGACAGTTACCCAACCACATAGACAAAAATCCTAGAACCTAGACGCAACAGCATTGGCACAGTAGCATAGTCAAAAAACTTCGGAACTGACCAAATGCCCTTGCTATCGGGCCGCATAACCTAAGAAGAAGCCACGTTTAGGCTTCAGGAGCCTCCTCCACTATCCTGCACCACCCAAAGTCCGCCAAGTCCTGAGCTTGGACCTCCTCCGTAGCAGTCGGAACACTTGACGTCCTTGTTATGGCTGACCAGCGTCTCCCTAGCACTCGTAGAACCTGCAATTGGCCTTTCCATTGTATTCGTGGGACCTGCAGTTGGCATCTCCATGGCTCTCGTAGAACCAGCAATTGGCATCAAGTCCCGTTGAGCGCTGGATTCGCCCTCATCTTGGGCCTCCTCAATGAAAAGCACTGAAACATGGGCACTGATCTCAAGACGGTTCAGTGAACTGTTGAAAGTGAAAATTGTTGAGTCAAAGGAGGGCGAGGATGAGGACCCTGGAGAGCTGGCGTCCAGAAATTGGCTGGGCCTTAGAAATCTTGCTCTTTCAGTGTGAGGGCAATGGCACTGATGAGAAGTGTCTTCGTCGGCAGAAGGGCGCGAAGACGCACCTCGGGAGGTGCCTCGACGACTGAGCATTCGCTGTCGAAGGCGGGGCATGACTGCAGGGCCGAACAGAGCCTCTTTGCCCAATGGAGAATTGGAGCACAAAACAGCCGAGGATAAACCAAACACAGGCTGGGGATTAGACCAAACAGACGGGCTAGGACCATACATGAAGGCAGACGGACGAGTGCCTGGAGCAACCACAAGAGTCGGGGAAATGGCCGGAGGCTTCGAGCCAGAGCCCAACCCCAACAGCGCCAGAAGCAGCAGATTGAACCCAAACAGAGCCTAAAACAGCATTGTGAATCCAAGGCTGAAACCGTATATAATGCACCAACCTTTGCCTCGAGGCGCTCCCGCCATTACTGTGGCATTCATGGGAGCCGAGGAGCCGAGCCAAACTTCGCGTGCGGACGTGAACGGAGCATTAATGCTCCCCTGCTGCATTCCTTTAATCCAAATCATGCGCCGCTGGTAATGTCCCTTCCCCCATATAGAGACAACACCTCTACGCATGGATGGCAGGTGGCCTTCGTTCATCGCCAACTCCCATCCCATCGCTTTGATTGTGACCTCAAGCACCTGCATCTGGGGTGGCAGCGTCATTTTGGACCAAACGATTGCATTCCTGTGCCTGATCATAATTCAATAAAATGTCTAGAGTCCCTGTAAGTAGAGTATTCTCATTTTCCACGCCCAAATTGGCCATAAGGTCAGCGACCTTGTTGCCTTCCCTCTTAATGTGATTGAAGGTGATGGCCCTATTATTGAGAAGCGCTTGTTCTATGGCCTCCAGTCTAACCTCGAGCCTCCAACTAGTGGCTATTTTCCTTGCATGTGATCCATTTAGGAGTTGCTTGGCCATGTTAATTAGGATTTGGGAATCTCCTTCCACCTCCAAGGGATGGAAGTTCTGTTTCCATGAAAGAAGGAGACCTTGCCATAGACCCTCTAACTCAACTGAGTTATTGGTGTCCCACCCAATGTTTCCATAGTAGATCAGAAGAGGCGAGCCTACATGATTTCTAAAAATTCCGCCGAAACCTGCAGTTCTAGGATTTCCCTTTGAGGCTCCATCAAAGCTGAGCTTGAAGGTGTGCTTTGGAGGGGAAGTCCAGGAGTCCTTTTTTATGTTGTTGCTTTTAAGGGGGGCGTTATTGTGAGATTCCTGAGGGAGTTGCATATTCCAGTTCTCCCAAATGGCTTTCTCATTATCTAGAGTCGGAAGGTCCTCCTTAGTCCATGAGCGGAGCATCAGAGTCTCTTTGAGATTCGCACAGAGCTTGCTCCAGATAATTTCTAACGGGGAACTTTGATCTTTGAATATGCGCTTGTTCCTTTCTTTCCATATGCTCCATAGGAGGAGCCCGGGAATTATTTTCCATAAATGGTTGAGAATTTCACTTTTGTATGGATTCTTTTGCCAATGACGCAAGGAGTTTGTGATATTGTCCGCCACGCTGCATCTTCTTTGACATCTGAAGCTTGTCTTCTCCCACAACTTATTGGCTAAGGGGCAAGAGTCTAAGAGGTGTTGGAGTGTTTCCTCCTGGGATTTACAATTGACACAGATAGAGGGGCCATGGTAGTTTCTTCATTTGAGTTTATCCCAGGTGAGAATTTTCTGATGTCCGACCAGCCAAAGGAAGAGGGAGACTTTAGGCCATGAACCTAACTCCCAGATTCTGCTCCAAATTGGATCAGAGGGCGAAGATTCCATGCACATAATTTTGTAGGCCTCGGAAGTGGTAAATGAGCCTTTAGGCTTGTAACCCCATCGAAGAATGTCCCTGCCTTCGGAGTATCTTATGCTCCTTTTTCAAAGCTCCCTTTCCAGATCTTCAATAAAAAGGTGTTCCGCATTTCTGATGAGCTGGTCACCTTGTTTCCATTTCCTGAAGCCTTGCTCTGTCTCCTGAGTCCAATGCTTCCAAATATTTTCCTATTGTTGTTCCTCCCTGATGTAGTTTGGAAGCGGATTTAGAGTGCAACTGAGCTGTGGCATTTGGTTCCAGGCATCTGTCCAGAATCGACTTGTTCTTCCATTTCTTACTTCCCAAAAACTATGCTGCTGAATCAACTGGAAGTGTTGCTTGGCCACATTCCATATTAGTGAACCTTTGACATTGGGAGTGAATCTGATGAGCTCCTCCTAAGGTCTGTGATTGGCGTATTTGGCAGTCCAAATGGTGGCCCAAGGTTTTTCCAGGGAAGAGAACCATTGCCATGAAATTTTGGCGCTCATGATAGCATTGCTGTGATTGGGACCCCTCAGGCCAATGCCGCCTTTTTCCTTAGGCATGCAGACTGTGGTCCATTTTACCAGAGCCCATTTGCGGTTTGTAGCTGAATTCCCCCAGAGGAAGCCATGATGTAGATCCCGTATTCTTTTTAATACCCATTTAGGCACCTCTAGGATTGAGAATAAGTAAAGCGACATTTCCTGTAGTACTGCTTTTATGAGCACCACACGACTGGCAATGTTCAGTGTTCTGTGTGTCCAAAGGTTGAGGCGAGATTCAAGCTTCTCAATGAGAATGCGCCAGGAGGAGTGCTTGATGGTCGAATCAATAAGGGGGGCTCCAAGGTACTTGGAAGGGAGAGTGGCTATGGGGAAACCCAATATTCGGGCTACAGCATGCTTTACAACAGGCGGGGTGTGAAAGAAAAAGATTTGCGACTTGGTATTATTGATGTTGGTTCCTGAGGCCTCAGAGAAGTCATTGAGCAGGGATTTAAAGCAGGAGGCTTCCTAGACTGATGGGTAGCCAAAGAGCATGTTTCCATCAACAAACTGCTGATGTATTATAGCTGGGGAGTGGTGAATGGAGAGACCTTTAAGCTGTTGGGAGAGGAGGGCCTGTTTGATGTGACGTCCCAGGCCTTCAGCCATTAACACAAAGAGGAAGGGGGAGAGAGGGTCACCCTACCTGATTCCTCGAGAGGGACTGAAAGGTCGAGAGTGGATACCATTCAGAAGAATGGAAAAGAAGGATGAGGAGATAAGACTCATAATCCAACGTATCTACATAGGTGAGAATCCAAAGGCATTTAACATTTTTTTAATGTAAGTCCAACTAAGCTTATCAAAGGCCTTAGAAAGATCAAGATTTAGAATCATACCTGCCTGTTTGGAATGCTTGAGGGAGTGTATAATTTCATGCAAGAGGATAATGTCATCCAAGATCTGTCTCCCTTCCACATAACCAGATTGTTCAGGCGAGATGAGCAAGGGAAAGAGGGGATTTAACCTGTTGGCGATGACTTTAGAGATAACTTTGTATATGACATTGCAGAGAGCAATCGGTCGAAATTTTTTCAGGGTGTTGGATCTCTCCTCTTTTGGTATAAGTGCAATGAAATTTGAGTTGAGTGAATGTAGCAGCCAATGAAGAGCTCTCGATTCCTCCACCACTTGCCAAACCTCAATTTTTATCAACTCCTAGAAGGTGTGAAAGAAGGTGGTAGTGAAGCCATCCGGGCCAGGGGCTTTGCCCTCCTTGAGTTGGGACATGGCTGCATCCACCTCCTGAGTCAGGATAGGTCGTAGAAGTAGCTCGTTGTGTTCCTCAGTGATAAGTTTTGGCACATTTTGGGTAATTCTTTCTATAGCATGTCACCTATCTGCATTGGGCTCTTGATGAACTTGCTTGAAATGACTTAGGAATTCCTCCTCGATTTCTTCATGCTGTTCCACCCTTACCCCACCTTGCTTCTGAATGAAGGAGATATTGTTGTGCATTCTTCGTTGAACATTGGTTCAGTGAAAGAATTTAGTGTTCCGTTTGCCCTCTTTTAGCCATCTAATCCTGGATTTCTGCTTCCATAAAATCTCCTCCTGCTTTCTCCTCTCCTCCAATTGATTGTGGATATGTTGCTCCTGCTCCAGGGTCCCTTCCGTGTGACCCCCTGTGATTATTTGTTGTTGGAGTTCTGCCATTTCCTTATTTTAGTCTTGTTGCACCTTAAAGATGTTTCCAAAGGTCTCATGATTCCAGCACTTTAATTGGGATTTTAGATGTTTGAGTTTCTGTTGGAACTGAAACATTTTGGATCCCTCTGGCGGAATGAAGGTTTTCCAAGTGGTTCTGATGAAGTCTTTGAATGTAGGGTGGGTGAGCCAGAACTCTTCGAAGCAGAAGGGCCTCCTAGTGGTGTTGCCCGGTCTTTTCCACTGGAGGGAGATTGGCCAGTGATCTGAGCCAGAATGGGGGAGAATTGCAGCCGCTATGTCTCCTCCCAAATGAACCGAGTTATCTGATATGAGAAATCTGTCAAGTTTAGAAGCGATTTGGTGCTTCCTTGCTCTGCGATTACTCCATGTGTGCGTACCGTTACAAAATTGCAGGTCGATTAGAGAAGTGCTTTGGATGAAGTCTTTGAAGTGGGTATTTTCCTGTTCCAACCTGCTTCTTCCCCCAAGATTTTCCTCCAGCTTGGTGATCATGTTGAAATCCCCTCCAATGATCCAAAGAGGATGCATTATGTTGTTATTCAGAGCTTCTATTGTATTGAGAAGAGCTATTTTGTTTCCTGCTTCCTGCGGGAAATAAACATTGGTGAGGTGTCCATGTATATTGGTGCTTATAATGTGGAAGGTGGCCTGAATGAAGTGGTGAGAAGCATGAAAGTCGGAGAGGGTTAGCGCTTACGTGTTCCATGCAATGGCGAGCCCTCCTGATGCACCTGAGGCATCCACTGCCACTGATTGACAGCCTGGCCATGCTTTAGAAAGGATGCTTCCTAGTGTACTGTTGTTACACTTTGTTTCTTGAAGAAAGCATATTTGCGGCTTTTCCATCTTTATCATATTTTTTAATATTCTTAGTTTCCCTGGGCTATTGAGCCCCCTTAAGTTCCATGAAGTGAGCTTCATGATTCACTATTGGTAGAGGGTTTGTAGTACTTTGTCAATTTTGCATACCTGCCTGAGTCCACCAGGATTTTCCCTACCGCTATTGTTCGTTAGAGATCCGTTCTTCTTCCCCTCTTTTGGAGTCTTTTGGGGGGAGGCCGCCATCCCAATGGCTTCCCGGCTGGATGCCTAGTTGTTTCTGCTGATAAGCCCTCGAGATTTCCACTTCCAGTTTGTTGAGTTGAAGCTCTGGGATATTATTGTAATCCTTCTTTTTGCATGCTAGTTCTAGCTCTAAAATGTCTAGTCCTTCCATGTCTATACTTTCTGGTTCTTCATCCATCTATTGCACCTGACTATTTTCTATTGTAGATATATCTAAGCTCCGAGGGTGATCTAGAGTACCATCAACTTCCATATCATTTTCTTTCCCAGCATGCCCTTTTTGGCTATCCTTGGGGATAACCTTATCACCCTTGGAGGTTTGTGACTCAGGAGGAAAGCCAGAAGGAGGAGGCTGGGATGAGGAGGAGATGGGCATGGAGCTGGGCTTAGAGATCAGGATTTGCTCATCGCAGGCTTGAGCTAGAATTTCAAAGTTGTTGCTTGTAGCAGGGACAGAGGCGGAATCTTGCTCGGGTTTTTTCCCGGTCGAGGGTTTTTCATGCACTGGTTTGCGGCTGGGTACTTTGGCAAAGCCATCATGGGTCAGAGTGTCAGAGGGGTCAGGAGCATTGGCCTTGGCATTTAGCAGAAAATCCCTAAATAAATGCCCGTGAGCATGACATTTATGGCAGCAAAAAGGTACATGTTCATAGTCCAAGGGTTGAATCCATTCATAGTCATCATGAGAGAGACTTACTGAGTCCGGCAGAGCTTTATCTAGGCGCATGAAGAAACAGATGCGGGCATAGGATGTGTATCTGCAAAGCTTCGTCTCTTCCACTGCTTTTATGTATTCCCCTAGTCCATTGCCTATGTCTTTGAGTAGGCCTTCATCCCAATATTCCTCTGGAAGTGAATACATTCTGATCCACACTGGGGCCCAGGTGAGATCTTCCTTGTCTTGGTTGAATCTCGCTACCCAATCCCTTAGATACAGTCCAGCTGAGTTGAAAAAATATGGCCCTTTGTCCATGACTCTGTACTTATCTTCTAGGCATAAGAAGATCACAGTAAAGAACCCTTTCGGTCCTAGTTGCAATGTGACATGGCCCTTGGGTTTCCATTTAGCTGCAATCCATCCATACAGGTCTTTTTCTGTCGGCCAGAACCCTATAAATTTCCCATTGAGGGCATGATCCCTCATGTATTGGGTTCGTTCGTTGATCTTCTGGCCGGGCAGCTCTATCCTGGGCCTTTCGGCTGCTATTGGTTTGCAGGTTTTCGAGGTGATCTTGGGCCCTTCCTCTGGCTTGTCCTTTCTTCCTGGAGTATCGCTTCTCTTGTCTGCATAATTATTCGACGTGTTGTGCTTGCTTTACTGCGGGATTTCATTGTTAATCGCCTCTTCATCAAATAATCCAAAAACGATAAACCCCTCATGCCCTGGCAGCACGGAGTTTGCCTTGGGGGAGGGCAATGATGCCCCCCCTGGGGAGTGTCCATGTGCTCTGTGGTTATACCTTGTACTCTAAAAACTAGAGGTCAGGCCCTCGGTGGTTGCTACGCCTGAGCAGTCTACACCGTCTCAGAGTATAGCCGGAACCCTAGCTGCAGAGCTCCGTCCACCTTCGTCCGCAGAACAGCTAATGGATTATTGTTAATCAAAAGGTAGTGGGCTTGGCCCGATTTAGACTAACTACTCGCACGACGAGCTACGACCTTGCTCGGGATCAAACACAAGGCTGGTCCGTCATGACGAGGTCGACTTTACCACTACGCTGCCTCCACGACCTTTAGTTGACACTGAACATTACCAATACTACCACTAACCTTTTGCTGAGGATTTATAGGTGCTCGCAAATATACATGATTTACACTGGTTTTTTTATCATTACAAGCACATCATACATTGCTACGGTGGGACATATCGCACCTATCTTTTTTCTGCACTCTACAGATTTTTTTATTTTTCTTTCTTAGCATACTTGTTACAGTTGTATATTCATATATGAACTCGTATGACTCTTGTCAATAGATGATATAGTAAAATTAGAAATTTTAGGCTATGGTGACTTTAAACTATACAATATGTAATTTTCATCTTCCCATTAATGAAAATTAGGATTTTTCCTCGGGGAAAAAATAATTGAAGAGGAACAAAATATACTCTCTCTCTCAACACTTTTGAGTATGTTTTACTCATATTTTTTTGGGGTTATGACTTATTGTCTTAGATTGAATAACATTATTTTTCTAATTAATTATTTCACATTTACTATATATATATATATATATATATATATATATATTATATATATATATAATCTATATTATTTTTAAGTTTAGCTTCAACTTATGTGTTTTGTGGTAGGGAATATTTCAAAATGGAGAAATTGATGAGACTATCATATAGATACATGGGAAATCTTTTCCATTATGAATAATTAGTCACACAAAAGAGCATAACCAAAAAAACTAAATTCTTAATATAAGAAGAAAATAAATTTTTACAATTTTTTTTCTTAATAATGGGATTTCAATAGATAAAAATAAAAAATAATTCTATATTATTTTTGTTGGACACCTAATCCTAAATGGGTTAGGGTGGAAGCCGAATGGACAAAGCAGTCCAAGGGACCTTGGGATGTGAATCCCAACGGTCACCAAATGTACTATAAATGTATATCAAATTGTTAATAAAATTGTAATGCATGCTTTATCTTTCCTATTCTTTGTCGTTGTCCATGTCTGTTTAACATGGTATCAGAGCGGGCGATTGCTGGCCTTGCTCATATTTGAGCCACTTGTTTTGTTTTGTGGCCTTTCTGCATGTTAGTCCTGACATTTCTACTCCATGTCAGAAGTGTTTCCTCAGTTTAATCCCCTAGAATTCTGCACTAAAAGGAATTCCCCTTGAAGAGTGATTGGTCGAATATCTGCGCACTGACTTGTAAACAAACGTTTTATATGCCCACTGTATTTGCAACAATTTATCTGAATTTTACTGGAATCTCCTCAACACTGTTCTCGGTAGTTTCATATTGATTTTGTGGCATCTTTTATGACATTTCTGCTCTTTCTACTGCATGTAAGAACTTGAGCGTTTTACTCTTCATTGTGCACCTACTCTAATGCTCTGAAATTTGCCTGGAAACCTTGGCACCCCTCAGAATTGTATTTTTAGTATGTTGTTCCTTTGCATGCGCTGCTTTGCCTTGTCAGATAACAATTCCTGGAATCCTTGAACGCTGGTCTGGTATATCTCAGTTACGTTATTTTACTCCAGGTTTGCGTTATGGTTCGATTTTGAAACGTGGATTCAACGTCTACCTCTGCTCCAGTGTGTAGAGCTCCATTGTTGAGGGTGTAGCTGGATTGTTGAAAATGCTCGCCTGATAGAAGGCAGTACTGCACGCCGTGCACAGGCCATGGAAGAGTTTGTTGAAGAGAATCGAGGTGGATTCCCTGGTCAATCTGTCATATATCTTGGCTCTCAAATGTTTACCAGATTCGACCCGCTGTATTGATCTGTCCTCAGCCACTTCGACTTCCTAGGCATCGTCGTCCCAGCGAGGTGCGCCAGGAAAAATGAGACAAGAATGACACGGCAGATTAAATTTTTGTTGTTGTTGACGCCACGGAAGAGTGTCTCCGTTTATCTCCATGCGCTGCAGAGTGTTTATGAGACCCTCCATGATCAGCTTTGAGGACGGGGCCGGAGAATGCACGGCTGGTGACAAGGGGCTTGGGTCGAGATTTGGCGGAGGGATCGAAATTAGCTTTTCTAAATGATCACGAGAAGGCGGTGAAGCAAGAATGTGTCCTTGTGTATATCCTGTCTGAGGCACAATCCACTTGTCCAACAATACTTTGTAACCGCAATTGGTATTCTCTTAGATAATTTATTTGTTGATCAAAACTTATTACATTTCCACTCTCTGCAGTGGCGTTATCGTAGCCAGAGCAAGCGGAGGCAAAGGTAACTCCAGTGACCAAATCATTGGAAGTCAGTTGTGGATCGAGGTACGCAGGTACTAGTTCTTTGATACCTAAACTTGAAGAGAAGTGTTGAATCTTATGCTGTCCAAAAAGACGACCACATCGTTTTGGATATATTTCTTTGGACGGTTTCACGAAATCCGATCCAGGTAGCGTGATGTTTGAATTGACATTAAAATTTACACTAGACTCCACAATACTTTGTCAGTGTTGGAAACTTCCTTTCAATTTCCCAAGAATCATGAATGTTACGCGTATAGATGGTTAATATTCATCGCTTTCTGTAAAACTGCGGGCCAATCCTCATGGCGTTGCTGCCGGTAATGGAAATCGTAGTGGCCTCAACTGCACATGGGCTCTGTCACTGACATTTGCTGTGCCCACCTATCAAAGGATGGCAACCTTTCAGATACAGACAGTGTGTAGCGACAAATTTCTATAAATTGTTTGTGGATTGCTCAGACCCATTAAAGGGAAAGGTTCCCAATCCTGTGAATAAGGTAAACTGACGTCTAGAGATTCAGTGGGAAACTTTCAAGGTCCCTGCGGAGTACAAATACAATACTAGAACAAACCTTCGGGGAGATCGGTTGGTTCGATACCATGTCAGTTCATAGACCGGGTTAGGAATCATTTCTACAATCTGCGCCAATTGTGTTAAAATATGTGAAGTTCCTTGAATACCATACGTTATTCTAACGCTAGCAAGCATTCACATCCACAAAATGTTTGACAAAAAATATTTCCCCCTTTAAAGTACTCAATCCAGCTACTCCATACAATTAAGCCGCTATTTCCTGTAACTAAGCATTTCGATGAGCAGCCGGTGAAGGATCACGCTCAATACCATCCTTCAGTATTCACCTGCTATTGTCATGGTCTAACTTGGATTTACGTGGCGTTTACTTATCGTAATTCATTGTCTATGAGAGATAATGGCCAAACTTGAAGATGCATTAAAGTTATTGAATATCCTAATTCATTCCACTGTTGATGAGATGGTCAAAGTCAACAAAGAAACTCTTTTTGCCATTCAAACTTATTTGCAAAATGCACAAGAAAAGATCGATTTTTTGCAGCTTGAATCACAGCTACAGCAAGAAGAGCTACATCAAAATAGACACCATTTTGAACCTGTTTTTGTTCAGAACATTGAGACAACCACCCATCAGCAGCATGTTAATAATGTTACAATGCATTCAAATAAAGCAGCAGTTGTACATGCAGATGTAGAAACTCAGTCTGCACTTCCCAAGCCCATCATCATACCTTGGGAACAACTTGTCCTCAAAAAGCACATAACCGGTCTTGGATATGACAAGGACTTGTCCTTTCATATTCCAGACTACTCAAAACCCATTTAGTTTCAGAGTGCTGGTTTCATTCATGACAGTTCAGCTTCAGCTATTCCAGATTCTACTCCTCTTCCATAGCAGCAACAACAACAACAGATCGTGAAATGCCAACACTATGATCGAGTTGGCCATATGAAAGATCATTGTTTTGATCTTCATCCATGTAAGCACTGTCATAAAACCACCCATTCTTCACACAGATGCTTCAACAACAAACGTCCTACAAGAACAAAGATTCATCTTGGATGGATCGCTTCTTGGCAATGGGCATCAACAGCCAAGAAGATATTCCAAACACATGTCAAAACTTGTT
>APFE030133938.1:0-49735 GCA_000404065.3 Pinus taeda
ATGGGCCATAGTAATAAATAAGGTGGTTAACCCAGGTCATGTAAGGGACCACAAGTAGTTAATAATAATGTAAGGGGCCCATGGTATTAGTTGATGGTATGAGAAAACCATGGTAATGATGCATGGTATTGTATGTATGAGGCCTATATAGAGGCTAGAGACTCCACATGGAGAGATAGGAAGAGAAGTATTCTTGTATGAATAGGCATATGGCTTGTGGAGTATTCTCCTTCCTTAAGGAGTGATTGTATGGTGTTGCCCTACCTTAAGGGATTTGGTCAATAAAGAATCATTTCATATCATTTTTGGGTTTATTTGCATTATCTTATATTTTCATATCAGATCTATAATATTTTCGGGTTATATCTACAACAAGTGGTATCAGAGCTATATTTCTGGGTTAGAGCTACAACATTTTGTACCATAATCCATACTAGGTAGTGCCTCTGAGGTACCATAAAAAATGCTTAGTTTCCTTCCAATACAATTTGGCCAGCCTAACCATAGATTGGCTTAGCTAGATGACTGCAAATCACATATATAGTCATGTGTTCACAAGATACATTAATGAAGCCACTAACTTCTGGTAGATGGTATCATCAACCTCTTCACCTGAAGTGGCATTCTCCTTCCTCTAGTTGTTCGTTATAGGTGTCTCCATGGGCTTACAACTATCCATGTAGAATCTTTGCAGTATCTCGGTGGCATACTTGAATTGAGACAGAAAAATCACCATCACCTTGTGATACTTCCAGCCTGAGGAAATAGTGCATGAAACCCATTTCCTTCATCTCAAATTCCCTTGCAAGGTCCTCCTTGCAAGAGATGATCAATTACACATCACATGTTAATATTAAATCATCAACCTATAGAACAATGTTAAGAAATTTACCTTCCACCAAAATATGATATATGTTCGCATCCTCTTCACTTTTTCTGAAGCCCAATCCTGTGAGATAACTTTCGATCCTTGTGTACCAAGCACGGTGTGTATGTTTGAGACTGTACAATGCTTGCTTGAGTATGAACACATGAGACTCCTCATCAAATATCTCAAAACCTTCTAGTTTCTCTATGTACACCTCCTCCTCAATAAAACCATTAAGAAATGTTGTTTTTACATCCATTTGGTGGATCTTCTACCCCATCTATGTAGTCAGTGCACAAATTGATCTAATGGATGAATACCTTGCTACAAGAGAAAATGTTTTCTCATAGTAAATTCCCTCTACTTGAGAGAAGCCTTTGGCCACAGATTTGGCATTGTACTTCCCTATGCTTCCATCTGCTACATTATTAACTTTGAAGATCCATCTTAAACCCACAATTGATTTATATGTCCATATTGGGATCATTTCCCAAACACTTTTATTCATGATGGATTCGTATTCTTCCACCATTGCATCAACCCAAATTGGTTTCTCACCTACTTCCTCAAAACAGGATGGCTCAGTCTCTACTAGCTTAGTTATTAGAGCCATGTAGCCAATATACCTCTTAGGTGACCTCCTTTTTCTATGCAAAATTGAAGGATATCCCACATTCTCCATCGCATCTTGAACTAATTTATCATCTTCCCTGGTTATTTTTCTCCCTTCTCTATATGTTTATGCTTGATTAGATGTCTCCACTCTACCTCCTCTCCGATCCTCCATTTTTGGTTGCTCCACAACTACCTGAGGCTCCTCCTTTGGAGTTAAAATCTCCTTTTCTAGTGGGATATGAATCTCCCTCTCAAGAGAGCACCACATTGCTTCCTCCTCATCAAACATTACATCCCTTCACACAAATGCCATTATGATGGAAGGTAAGTGATGAACCTCATTATTGGGTAATTATATGGGCCTTAATTCACCTCCTAGCCTAGTCAAACCAACTATTCTCATAACTTATTGCATACTTTTTATTATATTTTGTTTATGAGATGAGTTACAGTTGGATATTTTGTTTCGTGGTCTAATGTGTATTTAATGCAGGATTAAAGGATAAAAGCAAGGAATTTTGGCAAAGAACAAGGTTAAAATTCGAATGGAACAAGGGAGAGGGATTATAACAGGTAAATCCTCCTCATTTACTACCCCTCCATTCGAATATTCTCCATCAGCTCAGAGTGCAAACAACCAAATCATGAGGACTAGAAGGCAGCTGAGCAAGTGAAAGACAAAGCACCAGTTTATCTCAAGTTTGGGAGTCAAGCCTCCCTAATTTTAAGGAAGTAATTGGAGACTTCAAATGTATAAGTAGAGAGGCCTAGAACCTTAGTAGGATTAGGATTTTCATTGTAGAACTCTACTCTATTTTCGAGCTGCGAGACTTGTGACAGTTCTTTTGATGTAATCTATTGTTTTGGTAATAAGAATGAGTTTTTTTTTGAGCCAGGACTTAGTTAACTCAAAGGTCAGAAGCTCTTGGGTTAGGGCCCAATGCTAGCAGCCAAGGCTCCTCTTTATTGTACATGCATTCTAGTGTAGATTCATAGCTTAATTGTTAATTTGCTTAGTAGATGCATTTCCAATACAAGCAATGTAGATTAGATTGGTTGTGTGATAGTTTTCTTCCATTTGTGCCTTATTTCAAGTAGCAGGATAGCAAGGAGAAAAAGGATCACCACAAGGTTTTCAGTAGGTGTCTCGGCCTCACTTGCTTCCTCTAGGACCATGAACTAAGGAAGGGACCCTTCAACAACACCAAAATCACAGATTTCTAGTTCTAGTATGAGCTTTGGAGTTTGTTGCCTTTAATTCAATAGTTGGTTAATGTTGAAAGGAAGATTTCATTGTCATGTTTTTCCATCTCCATTTCTACAATAATATCTCACTCATGCTTTCATTCCCTTCAACAACTTTCTTCATGCATAATATAGGCAATTGATTCATGCTTTTCTAGTTTATGAAAACGTATCTTGTTGCATAGTCTTTGGAAGACACACATGTTTTAAGAAGAGTAGGTAATTTAGGAGGAGACCAAGACTTCATAACCAATAGCCACCTTCCACTTCATCCACCTTAGCCATCCCTTGTTTCACCATCACCATCACTAGTTTTCATCACTTTTCATTGAAATTCTCCTAAATATATTGAATGAATCTAGCCATCTCTTATCTTAGATATTGACTCCTGAGTGCTACTATACCTTCTAACACTCCATTTCACCCATAAAACACCTTTCCCAAGCTTCTCAACATCTCCAACACCTCATAATTAGCTCTTGGTTATATCCTGTAGGTTTCCTGTAATTCCTGCAAGATCATCCTATAGGTTACTACATCTTGTAGATTTTCCTGAAACGGCCTATTTTGAGGCCAAATTGATGGGAAACCTCTAGGAAGTCAAAAAAATCCTCTTAGGACCCCTCCACACCATCAAGCCACTTCATAAATCTCCTAGTAATCGTAAAACACCTTCCATTCACATGTCACATCGACAAGAACAATTAGCTTGCATACTTGATTTTACCTAAAAAGCCAAAAAAAAAAGTGAAAAAAGATTGAGTTGAGTTTCTTTGCTTGCACCTTAGTATTGTTTGATGCTTTTTACTTCTACAACTTAGATAGTATCATTTGTTTATTGTTGATTTAGCATTTCTACTTAGCATATCTTCTTAAATGGTTAATGAGGGTATGGTTTGGTTTAGCATTACATGTTGTCTTTTTCCATTACTGCAGTAGAGTAACTCTCTCTTAGTGTATATTTTCCCTTCTTCCATCAAAGAATCAAGCTTCTTCTAACTCTATATAAGTCTAGCTTGGAACCCGAGCGGTCTCTCGCTAGCTGAACAATGACAACAAACAGAACCATCACTTTTACTTGTGCATACAACATTGTCACCTCCAAGTTTCTACAAACCCCAGGTTGATTAGTAACGTTGGTTGCCCAAGAGTTGCAACATCATTGCTGCAATACTGGTGCTCATCACCTTTTGGCATCGTTGTCGGGGAGGTGTCTAAGTAGAATGCGATTATTACTTTCTCTTCTTCTATTTCTTGTCTTCAATATTCTGCCATTAGTTTATTTCTGTAAAAGTTATATAGTTGTTTCCTTTCTTTCATTTTTCATTATCTGCTTTCCTTTCCATTCTTAAAGTAGGATTTCAATTTAGTAAGTAGCTTTTTCATTCTGTTAGTAATCTTCATTCAATCAGAAATTTCAATTCTACAAGTACTTTCCAAGTTTTAAAAAGAATACAAAACCAACCCAAAAATATTTCCTTTCATTCCTTGTAGGAATGGGGACAATTTAGGGAAATTTTTGGCAAATACCCCCACTAATCCAACAACCAACCTTCTCTCTTCTTTGGTGGATGTGAATTGGAGGAACCCTTAGGTGAGCAACCTAACATATTTGAAGAACCTACAGGGGAAGAAGAAGAAGAGGAACCCATCCCTACTGAACTAATGGCTAAAAACCAAAATGACAGAGGGAATAAAGAGAGAGTTGAGGGTGCCTTCCCCATTAGGGAAACCAATGGGGACACTAATATGAAAAACATAAGCCCCTCTGCCCTACCTCATTTCCATTGCCTGACCACAGAGGACCCCGACAATTTCCTATTTTAGTTTGTTGTTATATGCCGAACCTATGACTATATAGATGATGAGAAAGAGTTAAAACTATTTCCATCTACCCTCAAGGATGCAACATTGCACTGGTTCATGGGTTTACCTGGAGATAGCATCACAACTTGGGCTCAGCCACAACCGCCCTTTAACAACAAATATCGGGACTACTGTCGATGAAAGGATACTAAAGAAGAAATTTTCAAGATGACCATAGGCCATGATGAATCCTTAGAAGACTACAAAGAAAGATTCTAGCTCAATTACAAAAGGGCCAGATGCACACTTGACCCTGAGTCACTAAAGTTGGTCCTGGTTAGGGGAGTAAGAGAAGATCTTCTGGATACCTTACATTTTTTAGCAGGAGGAGATATCTACCAATTATCCTATGAGGATATCAAGACTGTATTTAGAAATCATTCTAGGGAGGCCAGGAAAAAGGGTAGGGGTAGTCAACCTATGGCCAGTACATCATCTTCCAACTCATCCATCAAGAATGAAATTGGAAACATTCTGGAAGATTTCAAAATTGAGATGCTGCAAACCCTTTCCTTGCAAATGGACACCATGAACATTCAAAGGAAGTGGGAGGAAGCAAGGAAAGCCTTGGCCATCTTTTGTCCTAGATGCACCAGTAGGAATCCTAAGAATGAATGTCCATTAAACTGTATTGAAATTTGATCAGTCTGTGAAGAAAACCACTCCACTGACAAGTGCCCTTCTTTACCTGGACTCAAAGTTGTATATCAAGAAGTTGAAGGCGTCACTGAGCAGCTTTGCTACATTAACCAAAGGAGACCTCTAGGGCCTAGACCATACTAGCAGGGCTTGCAAGGGTCATCCCATGCATATTACAACCCCAACCAAACCACATCTATACCTTATTAGGGACCCCTTGCTCATCCTTCCTAGTATACACCCCCTCCTTGGTCCTATGCATCTTAGTATCATTTCTAGCCAGCCAGCCAGTCATTTCAACCTTATGCTCTACCACAACCTTAGTGAAATACACCACTCCAGGGGTGGAGGCCCCAATACAACAATGCTCCATCTCTATTGCCTTCAACACCTGCCCAACCATAGCTCCTACACTCTGCTCCACACAAGAAACCCTAGATGCTTGCCCAGTCAAATCTGAACCTAAACAATAGGCTGGCTCAGCAAGTATATAGTGTATAGACATCATATCCAACTTATGCTATGGAAATCCAGGAGATTAAAATAAGATATGGGAGAGTTCTCCCATATAACCAACGTCTCCCTCCACCTAGGGAGGTTGAGGAAGAAGGAGAGGAAAGCATCCTTAAAGTAAATCCACCCTTTCCTGAGAGATTAGCCCAACCACTCCAGCCTACCCCAGAAGAGATTGAACTTCTAGGAGAATTGAAAAATCAATGTGTAAAGATCCCCCTTCTCAAGGAAATAAAATATGTTCCCATTGACAATAAGTTGATCAAGGATAAATGCTTCAAGCATCCAAGGAGGCGAAAAAGGGATTCCCCTACCATTAATGTCATTGGGCAATTATCAGACTTAATGCTGCGGTAGGTAATATGTCCAAAATATTTGGACCCTAGAAGCCCTATAGTAGATGTGCACATCAATGGCACCATTGTCCCACACACTCCGATCGATCTTGGGGCTGCCATTAATGTGATGACCAAGGACACCATGCTCAAGATCAACCTCCAAGGGTCATTGAGGAATACCACAATAGTTCTGCAACTTGCAGACCATTCCATAGTAACCCCTGAGGTAATTGTGGAGGACGTGATGGTCTCCATTGACTCCTGGGAGTACCTTGTAGATTTCCTAGTTCTCCAGCCTAAGGCTAAGCTTACTAGTTATCCTCTGATCCTTGGGAGGGCATGGTTGGCCACAGCCGATGCTTACATTAGCTGCAAAGCTAGGAATATGACCATCAAGAATCGGCATATGTCCAAGAAGTTAGTCCTATACCCTCATGCTCAACCTTCTGTAGAGCATGATTTACCTTTATGGTTGGAGGAGGAGGAAGAAGATGAAGTTTATTCTACCCAACTTTATGCTTTGGAAGCAACCATGGGAGGAGGACAACAAGATGAGCATGACTTGATTGAACACCTACTCCAAAGTCCAACTCCTGTTTCATTACCTTTAGAAGAAGCAGTAAAGGAAACTCAGAACAATCATCCAATTGAATTATGCTTGGCTGATTCCAACCCACTTACTGTCAAAACCATAGAATTTGGCCCAGAGAGAACCTTGAAAATCAATCCATCTCTTTCTTCTCTCGAAGAGGAGAAGCTATGCAACATGTTAAAGGAAAATCTAGAAGCCTTCACTTGGAGTTACAAGGAAATGAATGGAGTACACCCCTTAGTGTGTAGTCACCCCATATACATCAAAGAAGGTTGCAAGCCAATCTCACAACCACAAAGGAGGATGAATCTAGCTCTTAAATATGTAGTCAAAGAGGAATTGTAAAAACTGCTAGATGCAGGATTCATTTACCCTATCTCCAACAGTGAGTGGGCCTCTCCTTTGGTGTTAGTTCCCAAGAAAAATGGTAAGTGGAGGATTTGTGTTGATTATAGGGAGTTTAACAAAGCCACAAAGAAGGATCATTTTCCTCTACCCTTCATTGACCAAGTGTTAGATGGCCTAGCAGGGAAATGGGTTTTCTCTTTCCTAGATGGATTCAGTGGGTACAACCAAATCCAGATCTGTCCAAAAGACCAGGATAAGACCACATTTACCTTTCGTTAGGGTAATTTTGCCTATAGGGTCCTTACTTTCGGCCTATGAAATGCTCTCGCCACTTTCCAGAGAGCAGTCTTGAGTATTTTCATTGAATTAGTCCATGACGTGGTGGAGATTTATATGGGCAATTTTACACCTTATGGTTGTGATTTTCAAGAAGCCTTGTATAACCTAGGTAAAGTATGGTACAAATGCATTGAAATGAACATGTCTTTTAGTCCTGAAAAATGTTAATTCTTAATGATTGAAAGGACCGTGCTAGGTCATTCAATATCTCAGTAAGGACTATAGGTGGACCCAAACAAAATAGTCATCATCCAAAGGGTCCCAACTCCTTAAAAGCAGAGAGATGTCAGAAAGTTACTAGGGTTAGTTGGATACTACCAAATGTTCATAGAGGACTTTAGCAAGTTTGCCTCTCCTTTGTTTGACTTTTTGGCCAAAGATTATGAGTTTATATGGTCAAAAAGATATCAAGAAGACTTAGACATCCTAAAGGATAAGTTAACCACTGCACCAATTCTTCGGTGCCCAAACTGGTCCCTCCCATTTCATATTTATGTTGATGCATCACACAAAGCCATAGGAGCAGCCCTAGGTAAGGTAGATGAAAAAAATCCTTATGCTATCTATTTTATCAGTAAGAACTTATCAAAGGATGAACTAGATTATATAGTGACCGAAAAGGAACTCTTGGTTGTTGCATTTAGTAAACGAATTCAGGGATTACATTACAGGCTATCAAGCATTTGTGCATACTGACCATGTTGCAATCAAATATTTAATGAACAAACCAGATGTGAATGCTCGAATTATAAGATGGTTACTTTTATTACAGCAGATTGATCTAACCATTGTTGATAAGTCTGGTAAGGAAAATGTTGTTGTAGACTTTTTATCTAGGGTAAATTTTCCTGCAGGTGAAGAAGGAATGATGGATGACTAGTTATCGGATGAGCACTTATTTTCTATTTTAGTTCTCTCTCCATCGTTTGCTGATATAAAAAACTATTTGGTATTGGCACAGTTCCCACCAAACTTGTCCTCCAAAGAAAAGAAAAAGATAGCCAGGAAAAGCACCCCCTTCACTTGGATTGGGGGATATTGTTTCAAACTTGGTCCAGGTCAAATCTTGAGAAGGTGTGTCAGGGAAGAGGAAGTCTTCGATATCCTTTTGACCTATCATGATGGGCCTTGTGGAGGTCACTTTGCAGTAAAGAGGACAACATCCAAAATGTTACAAGTAGGCTATTATTGGCCCACTCTTCATCAGGATGTGAAAACATACACTAGTCAGCATGATCGGTGTCATAGGATGGGAAGGCCTACTCCAATAGATGAAATGCCTTTGCAGCCTCAAGTGACTTTTGCGCCATTTGACAAGTGGTGCATGGACTTCATTAGGCCTATCGACCCTCCTTCAAAGAAAAAAATATATATTATTGTGTGCACTGATTATTTGGCTAAGTGGGTTGAAACCAAGGCAAGTAAGGTAGCAACATAAGAGAAGGTGGCTGAGTTCCTAAGGGAGAATGTATTCTACAAATTTGGGTACCCTAGAGAGTTGTTCACTGACCAAGGCAACCAGTTTACCTCCAACATGATCGAAGACTTGCTCATCCATCACAAAATCAAGCATATGACCTCCACTCCCTATCATACACAAGCTAATGGGCAAGTGGAGGTGACCAACAGATCAATGGAGGGCATCTTAACCAAGGTGGTGAGCAGCAACAAGAAGAATTGGGCAGAAAGATAGTTGAAGCTACCTGGGCCTATAATACCACATGGAAGACCAACACTGGATTCACACCCTATGAGCTGGTCTTTGGGAAGATGACCTTGTTGTCCATTGAATTTGACTATAACACATTGAGGATGGCAGCCCAACTAAATTTGGATCTCTGTAGTGCACAAACGGTGAGATTGTTCCAATTCAATGGTCTGGATGAATTCAGAAAGCATGCCCTCCTACATACAGAGGTAGTTCAACTTCAGAGGAAGATCTGGCATGATAAAAATATCAAAGAGAAGCAATTTTTGAAAGGCGATTGGGAATTGTTATAAGATTCTAGGTATAAAGACTTCAAGGGAAAGTTAAGGACAAGATGGCTCAAACCTTATGTTGTGAAAATATTCCATGATAATGGTTCAGTGCAAATCAAAACCATAGATGAAGAAGACATTCCTTTGCTTGTTAATGGACACCGATTGAAAATGTACAAGAGACCTTTATCAAAAGAAAAGTTTGTTGATGGCATCAATAAAAAAATGATGACAGTTGAGCAAGTTCCAGCTCCTCCCTCATCAAATCACTGAGGAAAAAGAAAAACGAATAAGGACTCAGGTGAAAACCTCCATGAGGTGCCTGAGTCCCATCTTTGGGTTGAAAACCTCTTGAGGTAGCCCAGTGATGACAAAAAATGAGAGAAAGAAAAGCAAAAACAAAAAGAGAATAAGAAGATGCCTGGGTGAAAACCTTTCTTAAGGCGCCCAAGGAAAATAGCTAGAGTGAAAACCTCTTTGAGACAACCTAGTTATTTTTCAAAAAATAAAACATTATCATGAAATTTCCATTATAGGTGGGCGAGAAGAACATTCAAGGAGCAAAAGAGGATCCCAAGGAGACCCCTACCACTCACATATTATTTTTCTTCACTCCTTACCATGCATCCCTCCATCATTTTTGTCATTTTCCCACTCCATTGCTTTGATTTATGAAAAGACTGTGTTTTCTACAAGATCCCCTGTATTCCTACCAGATCCTCCTAAAACCTACAGGATGATCCTGTAGGAATTACAGTGACCCAGAAATCCTACGGGAAGCAATCTGAAGGAAAATGATGGACTTGTAGGTCCCTAAAATTCACCCCATTCATGATGTAACACCTCACCTCATCCACCATCATCATCCATGCACCCACCATTCTAAAAAAGATTAGTTTCAATAGTTTTCTTCCAGTCTTCAAAAAAAAAGGGAGGAAACATAGAGGAGTAAAGAGCATCACTTCAATATCCTTTGCTCTCCACACTCCCACTCCTTCTTTCCATCCATGTCACCATCCTCACAGCCCCAGCAAGAAAAATGATTAAAGAATTCTGAGGGAGAAGCAGCTAGAGGAAATCCTGTAGCAGCCTATCCCACAAAATGCCAATCACAATAGCAACAAGTTTTCAACAGGATGTTCTAGGAGCTCCAAAGTAGTAGCATTAGATCTTTAACCATAGATACCTACAAAAACAGAGAAACCATTAGTAGACAACAAGAGGAGGAAGAAGAATGGCATGCATCAAAGATACACAACAACACCTCTGGTCTTCGACAACTGCAGCATAGAATTGAAACCATAGGTAAGTATCCCTCTCACTCTCTCACATGCATCATGTAGTCAAAAATTGTAAGGGTTATGAGATAGTTTCTTTATAAGTGAAAAAGTGGCTAGTTAACTTGGCCACCTTCATTTAGTCAGCACATGCACAACTGGGTGTCCTCTCACACGTGGCGACAAGAAACTCAAAGACAGAGAAGGAGTAGGAAAAAAAGCAGTTAAACTATGAATCTATGAGGTGGGGGCTGATTATGAGGAGTGGGAAATGATGAGGTGGTAGTGGGGACCAACGGTCCAAAAATGGCAACGTACCTTTGCTGCCAGCACACCACCTCACCACGAATCACCATAAGAGGAAATAAAACATCATTCCCATGCATTCATGCATTTCACCTCCTCGAAACTCCCTCACTCAAGTTGCTCTCATAACCCAGGCCACCCACCGGAAGAAAATATCCATCATTCATTGCATAGGAATTCCTACAGAAGCATGCACAAGAATTCCTATAGGATAAACAGAGATTGTATATAGGATTGGCATAGAAGAGTTCAGAAGGGATATCATGAGAGTTGGCGACTGCAACCAGTATAAAGAGGTAGGCTCTAAAATTAAATTCCCCTTTTAAAGTAAATGAACCAAGGATACTCTAAATTTGAGTGAATTTAGCAATTGTGTGAAGGGAATTAAATATACAATCAACTCTATCTTGCTCTTGAATTTGAAAAATTGTTTCAACCCTCTCATTTTCTCCTCAAGCTTCACCAACAAGATGACAGGAGGGTTTAATAGGAGAGAGCCCACAAAAACTATGAGAATCCAACAACACCCCCAAGTGCTTGAAATCTTCACAATCCATAACTGGATGGGGTTTTCAGAGGGTATGATGATGAGGTGGCTCAAGAATTTTCTCTCTCCCTCACTCCACACAACAGAATCCATGCCACTATTTAAATAAGGGGCCTCACTGTAGATCTCACCCCTGAGCTCATCAGCAGGGTCACCACACTTCCCCTAGGAATCCCATGGAGAAGAGAAGACAAAGGAGATAGCCAGGTTGCCAAAAGAAAATTATTTTTAGAAGGTGAAGAACCCACTGATGACAAAAATGGAGTAAGGAGGGAAAGTCTGCCATATCCATGGAGTGAGGTAGGCTACCAACTAATCAAATACATCTCATGTGAGGGTAGATAAAGTGTTGTCTATGGCTTTCATTTTAGGAACCTTGAAGAATTAAGATTTGGAGTAGAAACACCCCCTCACCAAAAGCTCATCATACCATATTTTTTGCTTCAAACACTCATAGACTCAAGCATCAAAGTGAAGGAGGGGAATTCCAAACAATTAGCTCACCATAGGTTTATTAGGATCCTCATTTGAGATTCCCTCCAAAACCTTAGAACCCCTATAATATGGTCAGTTTTCAGAGACATGATAGCAGAGGATGACATCAAATCTCTCACTTATGATGTTAGTCCTATTGTCAATGAAGAGGAAGTAAAATAGGAGGAGGAAGATACAAAAGGAGATGAGGAAGAGATGGATGAAGAAGGAGATGACAAAGAGGAACATGATGAAGATGAAGAAGAAGAGGGAGAAGAGAAGGAGGATGATGAAGAAATAGAGGGGGACATTAAGGAGGAAACTGATAGAGATGATGAAGATCTACAAGAAGAAGACAACAGGAAAGACAAAGAGGAAGAAGGCAATATAATAGAGGGGAAAAACATGAGGAGTCACCTAGGGTGTCTCTAGAGGCCACTAAGGGAGAGGCAGCAACTGCCCTCACTGCTCTCAACACCCCAATCAAGCAAAAAGGAAAAAGGCAGAGGCAGACCCCACTATATTTTAGGACAAGAAAGAGCACAAGAATAAGACATGGGAAGCCACAAACATTAACCAAAATTCCTATTGAGTTTGAATATTCCCCTACTCAAAAGACAAAATGCCTTCCCCTAAGTCCCCTATCACCTATGTAAGGAGGAATACTACTAGATAAACTTCCTCAAAGGGTAAGGAAATCCTACAGGATCCACAACGATATCTACAGGAAGAAAAAACAATGCTACATGATACTCTGTTGAATCTACAAGAGGCACAAAAATTGGAAAGAAAGGTAGGGGAGCAACAAGAAGCTAAAGAGGAAGATCTAGAGACTAAGGAACCCAAGCCCCAACCTAACCTAGACTCCTATTACTGGTTTATTGAAGGAGGCAGGGTCATACCTCAATAATTTGCCTTCCCACTATTCTTCAAGCTTGAGAAGGAGAGGGCCAGAACTCGCCGATGGATGCAGATCACCAAATCAAAGGGGGTGGAAGACATTGGGCACATGGAGGAGAAACTCAAAGAAATAGTAAGAGATCTAAGTGGCTTAAGGGATAGGGAAGTTATATTGAGAAATCAACTAGAGACAGAAAATGCATGGCTAAGGGGACATTTGCAGGAAAGAGAGAACCAATTAGCATGTATGGCCATCCTCTCCTTGGAGGTAATTGAGTGTAGGATGTCAACTAAATCCTACACTCTCTAACTTAAAGTACAGTTTCAAATTAAGACACTAGCACAGAGGGGAACCATGCCATTTTAGGACTACAGGAAATTTATTGATCTTTGTGATCAAAGTAAAATAGAGGATAGGGCCAAAATGGCTGAGTTTTATTTGCACAACATGGCCCTCATATACATGAATGTTTGGGACCCTAATGCCAAGCTAGGAGATCTACAATTAATGGCTTTGGCATCATGGATGAACCATGAAGATTCAAGAGCTGTAGAGATGAAAAGGATATTGGAAAGAGAGAAAACTGAACCTCTTTTGATCAGAGCTAAACAATCAAATCCCATGGCCCTCATCAGTACCCATAATTTGATTGCAAATGATCCTCAGTTGGCACCTAGATATCTTGTTGCCCAAGAGCAAGCAATTTCACAATTTGAGGACATGTTTAGGCTGCTAGGAGATGATAGTATACATGCTTGCCTAAGGAGATGGAACACACTACCATACATCTTAAAGATAAGAGTATATTACTCCCCTCGAAGGTTGAGAGAGGCACTCAACAGGACACCTATGTATAAGCAATCTATGCAAACGTTGAAGGCTAATTAGATAGGCATAAAACTCAGTCCACCACTACTCTTAGGGATGCTAGAAGGGAGAATAGAAGAGGAAGAAAAGAGGCAGTGGGAAGAGGTAGAAAAGAAAGCAGGATTCTATGAACAAGAAGAGGAGACCACAGTAGAGGAATGGGATGTTAGAGAGGCTACCAGAGCCATGAAGGATGTGGATATTAACTAAGTTGCTCAGAGGATGACAAACACTTTTAGTAGGGGTTTGATGATGAGCCTCATCATTGGGTAATTATATGGGTCTTAATTCACCTCCTAGCATTGTCAAACCAATTATTCTCATAAATTATTGCATACTTTTCATTATATTTTGTTTATGAGATGAGTTAGAGTTGTATATTTTTCTTTGTGGTCTAAGTTGCAATTAATGTAGGATTAAAAGATAAAAGCAAGGAATTTTGGCAAAGACCAAGGTCAAAACTTGAATGGGACAAGGGAGAGGGATTATAGGAGGTAAATCCTCCTCATTTACTACCCCTCCATTCGAATATTTATCCATCAACTCAGAGTGAAAATAGCCAAATCATGAGGACTAGAAGGCAACTGAGCAAGTGAAAGACAAAGCACCAGTTTATCTCGAGTTTGGGAGCCAAGCCTCCCTAATTTTAAGGAATTCATTGGAGACTTTAGAGGTATAAGTAGAGAGGCCTGGGACCTCAGTAGGATTGGGATTTTCATTGTAAAATTCTACTCTATTTTCGAGTTGCAAGACTTGTGACAACTCTTTTGATGTAATCTATTGTTTTGGTAATAAGAATGAGTTTTGTTTTGAGCGAGCACTAAGTTAAATCAAAGGGCTGAAGCTCTTGGGTTAGGGCCCAACCCTATCATACAAGGCTCCTCTTTATTGTACATGTATGCTAGTGTATATCATAACTTAATTGTTAATTTTCTTAGTAGATGCATTTCCATTACAATGTAGATTAGATTGGTTGCGTGGTAGTTTGCTTCCATTTGTGCCTTCTTTCAAGTAGCGGGTTGGCAAGGAGAAGGATCACCATAAGGTTTTCAACAAGTGTCTCGGCCTCACTTCCTCCCTCTTGGACCATGACTTGAGGAAGGGACCCTTCAGCAGCCCCAAAAACACAGATTTCTAGTTCTTGTATGAGCTTTGGATTTGTTGTCTTTAATTCAGTAGTTGGTTAATATTGCAAGGTAGATTTCGTTGTCATATTTTTCCATCTCCATTTCTACATTAAGATCTCACTCATGCTTTCATTCCCTTCAGCAAATTTCTTCATGGATAATATAGGCAATTGATTCATGCTTTTCTAGTTTAGGAAAATGTATCTTGTTGCATAGTCTTTCAAAGACACACATGTTTTAAGCAAAGGTACCTCAAGAGGAGACCAAGACTTCATAACCAGTTGCCACTTTCTACTTCATCCACCTTATCCATCCCTTGTTTCACCATCACCCTCACTAGTTTTTCATCACTTTTCTTTGAAATTCTCCTAAATACATTGAGCGAATATAGCCATCTCTTATCTTGGATGTTGACTCCTGAGTGCTCGTAGACCTTCTAATACTCCATTCCACCCATCACACACCTTTCCCAAGCTTCCCAACAGCTCCAAAACCTCAAAATTAGCTCTCGGCTGTATCTTATAGGTTTCCTGTAATTCATATAGGATCATCCTGTAGGTTTTTAGTACATCCTGAAGGTTTTCTTGAAACGACATGTTTTGAGGCTGAATTGATGGGAAACCTATAGGAAGTCAAAAAAATCCTCCTAGGACCCCTCCACACCATCCAACCACTTCATAAACCTTCTAGCCATCCTCAAAC
Organism: Pinus taeda; assembly: GCA_000404065.3. Classification (NCBI taxonomy): domain Eukaryota; kingdom Viridiplantae; phylum Streptophyta; class Pinopsida; order Pinales; family Pinaceae; genus Pinus; species Pinus taeda. The sequence goes on from APFE030133938.1 coordinate 15,545, forward strand.
ACATTCCATCCACCTGTCACATCCACAAGAACAATTAGCTTGCATACTTAATTTTACCTAAAAAACCAAAAAAAAAAGTGAAAATAGATTTAGTTGAGTTTCTTTGCTTACACCTTAGTATTGTTTGATGCCTTTTACATCTGCAACTTAGATAGTATCATTTGTTTATTATTGATTTAGCATTTCTTCTTAGCATAGCTTCTTAAATGGTTAATTAGGGTATGGTGTGGTTTAGCATTACATGTTGTCTTTTTCCATTACTGTAGTAGAGTAACTCTCTCTTAGAGTAGATTTTCCCTTATTCCATCAAAGAATCAAGCTTCTTCTGACTCTATAGAAGTCTGGCTTGGAACCCCAGTGGTCTCTTGCCAGCTAAACATTGACAATAGGCAGAACCATCACTTTTACTTATGCATACAACACTGTCACCTCCAAGTTTGTATGAACCCTGGGTTGATAAGTAAAGCTGGTAGCCGAGGAGTTGTAGCATCCTTGTTGCAATACTAGTGCTCGTCAGTAAGTATACAAGGTAATTATGTCGAGTTTCAGTGTAACCCATAAAAACTCGCAACTTTTCTATTGGCCCAAGCTTCATCCACTAATCTTTGGAGACATGGAAATAAAAGAAAGCTCCAAAAATCCTGAAGTGAGACACATCCAACTTTCTCCCTAAGAAAGCTTCCATCTGTGTAATCGTACCAAGAATTTGATAAGGACTCTGGTTCTAGAGGTAGACTAATATGTTACATGCCTCTTCCCACAAATGCAATGGTAGTCCTTGTTCATGTATCATAGCTCTCGTAGCTCCAACAATGCTCCAATTTTTTCTCTCAACTACCCCATTCTATTGTAGGTTGTGAGGCGTTTTTAGCTCTCTTCAAATACCTTCTTTCACACAAAACTCCTTGAAGTCATTTGAAACATACTCACCTCCATTCTCAATCTTGAGAGCCTTCACCTTATTATTTATCTCTTTCTCTACTAGTGTCTTTAATTATACAAACTTTGAGAATGTCTCATCCTTCTTCTGCATGAAGAATATCTAGCACTTCATTGAGAAATAATTAATAAAAATAACAAAAGGATTGTGTCTCGTAGTGGAGGTTGTTGATAAAGGTCCACAAACATCATAGTGGATTGTTTCCAAGGTTGCATGTGCTTTGTTGTCTCATTCATGGAATGTAGATTTCACATACTTCCCCATGGTACAACCTTTGCAGACATCTTACTGGTAAATTAATCCTTTAGGGAGGCCAGTGATTATTTGCTACATAATTTTTAGGGCGCCATGATAGAAATGGCCCAATCTCCTATGCCAAATTTCACTGCCATCGCGACTCTACATTTTCTCTGTCTTACTGCTTAATGAAGCACAATATTCCACATCCAACTTGTTTAGTTTCTTCACTTGAACACCTATCTTCTTCACCTTTCCAGTGGCTATGTGTCTCAGGAATCCCTCCCCTTTGTTGAAGATCACATCATAACCATGGTCTTCCAAAACTACTAGAAAGAAGAGATTATTTATTAGGCCTAGAACAAACATGACATCTTTGAGGCGAAGAGGCGATCCTATCTCCCTCTTAAAGGTTAATATACCAATCCCAATAGCATCGTACCTTTCGTCGTCCCCAAGCTCAATATGCATCTGGAGATATTTCTCCTCTAAGTCACTGAAAAGCTTTCTACACCATGTCACGTGGAATGAGGCACCTGATTCTATGTACCACACACTCCCCATCACCGTGTTGGCCATGCATGCAATAAGGGTGAAGTCTAGCTCAAACTGTGAAGCCAATGCCTCACCTACTGCTCCTCCCAAGCTCTTCTTGCCAATTTTTTTTTGTGGACACTTTGAAGCATAGTTCCCAAATTCATGACAATTTAAGCATTTTATTTTGGACAAGTCTTTCCTTTTGTCCCGTTGGCTAGATTTTGATTTAGTTTGAGACTTCTACCCTTTTCCCTTCTTTCCCTTTCCAACCAATGCAAAAAAAAAAATCATCCTCTCCCTTGGATGAGGTTCAATCTCTGGTATTCCATCTGATCTCTTCTTGCACCAAATCGAACGAAAAACATTCCTAATTGGGTAATTTCTCCCTCTCATTCACTAAGTCCTGGTAGCTTTGCCAGCTTTTGGGAAGGCCTAGAAGAGGTAGGCTCACCAGGTCATCTTCTTCAAAATTCACACCAACGGTCCAAGCTCGTCATGAACTTGTGTAAATTTGCTAAGATACTACAAAATAATATTATTATTATACATCTTGATGTTTTGAAGTTTGTCTTTGAGGGCCAATTTTATTTTATCACTACTATTCTCGAATAGCTCTGTCGGTTCCTTCCACATTGCCAAAGGAGATTCTTTCCCATGGATATTTGAGACAATGTGGTCTCACACTCCCTCCAAGATTATTTTCCTCACCTTGGTTACATCTTTATTCCATTGGGCTAGGTTTTGGGCATCAGATTACACAGGATTTGCAAAATCTCTCTTGATGTATTATAGCAAATCATTGTTATCAAGAAACACCTCCATGCGATCCTTCCATGCAATAAAATTTGAGCTACCTTCTAAGGAATACTATAATATTAGTCCATTGAAGGCCATTATCCCAACGCTGAAGAGATATTTCTACACGAAAGCTGCATATTCAAACCTCCTGAGAAATGACTTTGATATTCCTGCTTTGATACCATATAGAAATATGGTGATAGAATTGCAACAACTCAAGAAATTTTAATCTAAATCAAGAGGCACAATTCTACTCTATAGATTTGTGGAATTCAATTCACAATTTAGAACAACTGTATCATACATTGCAATAAGAAATAAAAAACACGCACAACATTTTTTCTAGGGGAACCTAACTAGGAAAAAACCATAAAATCTCTTTCCATTAATCAGATGAATAGAGACGTATTACAATTGCTTTCTTGCAATGAGAACAACCTGCAACTGAATAAACTATATCTCTTCTCAGTGAGAAGATTTGACCTAGAATTAGTCATTTTATGCCTCTGCTTGAGCCCCTATTTCCTTGCACAATTCATAGAGATTAACCCCTATTTTTTAGGAATTTTCATCCAATTAATTGTGCAATTCCCAAGTTTTGATCATCTGACTACATGAAACACCTATACACTCAAAGTAGTTTACAACTTCCTTTTACACTACATTGGAATCCCCACCATAGCTAGGAACTTGAATTCTCTGCATGCACTAGTTATTTTAGGTTGATTGATCAGTTAACTAGATGATCATTGAGTAAGACTATTGTCCCATTGCACAACTAACCTTCCACTAGTTCCTCCAAATCTCAGAACTAGTTTAACTGAATATAATTCGATACAACTGAACTCGATTACTAAAATTTAGCAATCACACATGCTTAACTAAACTCCAAACCTTATAACTTGAATTACTGAGCTAATTGAGTGACAAGAGCCATGTCACACAAGTTAACTACATCTGAGTTGTTTGCTGATGTGGAAATTCAATTTTCTTCATTTTGACCAAGGCAAATTCAAATTGAGACTTTCTTGTTGTTGAGTGATAAAAGGTGTCTTTTTAACTCCTAATTATCTTCACATTAATTGTCAACCTGGGAACAATTTTTTATTTCAAGAGTGTACTTAGTCTGAGGCGGCTATTTACTCAAGAGTAATGTTTTGCAGTGTAGTGCTTAAAATGCAAAATTAAATGAATGCTGGAAACAAAATCTAATTGGAACAACAAGAAACTGAAATGTTTTGAAATAAAACATTCACTCAAACAATCATTAGTCGAGGACTCAGTAATGATAACTCTCTCCCCTATAAACTGATGCAAATGAAAATCAATCATAAACAAGATCCACAATCTTAGAACCTAGGCAACAATAACCAATGTCCTTTACAGTTGTTGATCTTACAATCCACACTAAAGCAATAAACTAGAAATGATAAATCAATAATGCTGCTAACAGAAATGGAATAAACATGCTCACTGCAATAATACTTAAAAGCAAAATCAAATACTTGCAGGAAAGAAATGAATAGCAAAGCTTATTTAGTAGGAATGAACAACAAAGCTATTTCAATAGAAATAAACGCAATATGCAGTGAACATCAAAGTCTGAATATGAACAGTGCGGCTTTATATTTGAAATGAACAGCATAACAATATAAGTTGAAAAGGATAATAATCTATATTATGATGGAAAGGAATGACCACGCGATTCAATCACAACTTATGCAATAAAACAATTTCATAAAATATTAGAACAACACGTTGTAAAAACATGAAATTGTAAAGCAATGCGATTCAAGGAAATAAGAATTAAATCAAACCATCACACGAATGGAACTGTAAAGTAATGGTACAAATATCCAGTGGATCCACCAGGGTTAGGCCCTTAGCCTCCAAGGATGCACTACTATGATTACTCCAGGAGATGCAAGGGACTGCAACTGTTTTTATATATTAATCATTGCATAAACATTACAGTAGTTTCGTTCTTTGCTTCAGCAATGAGAGTGAACAATAACAGTTACAATTTCTCAATAGTAATTCTCCCATTCCTCCTATCCTACCCTATCTATCTCTAATCTAACAATCCATCTAATTCTCTTTCTAATCATCCATCATGAATCATGAATCATGAATCCCCTTCTCTGATCTCTGTTCTAATTTAAATACATAGAGAGAAAAGAGAAGTTACAACCGTGATGATTACAAAATTATTCTCATTACAAAATTGGATTATTCTCAACAAATTGATAAGCAAGATCATATCTAGAATATCTCTCCATCAATCATTCAACAAGAACAGGTCGAGTTTGGCATTGCAACTGGGATAGTTTGGAAAACGGCCACATAGCAAATCTGAGAAAAACGACTTTAGAGAACCTTCTGTTTCTCTCAATATGGACCAAATTTGGGAAAACTGCTTAATGTAACACTAATCTAGTCCGTTCTTGACAAAACCCATGTTTCATATTTTCCAGATTCTTCTCCATTTGCCCAAAACATTCAATACAAAATCTTCACTTCTTATTCCAACGAATTTCTAAGTTCGCACATTTAATGATCAAAATTCAATCTGGAAAATAGCTTCGAGGCTAAAAATGGTGAGTAATGTTACAACCAATTTATTAATAAACCATCATTGGTAAAATCATGCATAATCATCAATTTATTAAAAATAAAGGAGAATAAATAATATTTTTCCATAAGAGCATAAATCATTATAAGATGGAATTATATGATAAACCATGATAAATGACATGATAAAGAAGAGTATAAATGGGTGGAATAGGCATTCAAAAGTGATAATAATAATGACATATTAACGGCCCAAACACTTGCTACATTTCTCAACATAGTTAGGGGTCGGGTACATTACATGGTGGTGTCAGAGCCTAATTTACAACATTGGGTTTGAATTGGGCCATATTTGGAATAGGATGGGAATTTTTTTACATATTATAGGTTTTCCACCATTTTTTGGAAAAGTCACAACTGTGGGAATAATGTAAATCTACTTAAATTTGAAAGTGGATGCCACAAAAGCGTATCTTCTGAATTTACAAGGAAGGATATGTCAGAAATTCGATTGTTTTTGGGCTTGATTGGGTTGAATTGGAGGTAGATTGAAGAATTACATGCTTCTCACCAACTATCTGACAAAAGTCCCAATGGTGAGAATGATGAAAATTCACCTCATATACAAAGTACAAGTTCCCAGAAAAGACTGAAATATTAACTTGTGTTATCGAAGGAAATATTTGAGAAATAAATATTAATTTTGGCCTTGGAGGGCCAAATTTAATATGTAGGGCATCACTTGCAGAAAAGGGGGTTTAAATTTTTGTTACAACCAAATAATATAAAACTTAATCTCAATCAACCCACCATCAACCTAATACATTTATTATATATAATATATTAATAATATAATATAAAAATATATAAAATATATAATATATATTATAATAATATAATATAATAATATATATATATATAATATATAAGAATCCCCATAGAGTGAATTATATAATGTTTTACAAATGTTGTAAAGTGTTTCATATGGTAATATTTTATAACCCCACCAAGTATGGTGCATACCCCCCATGAATTGTGGCCAATTTTGATAAGGTAGAAGAGGTGCAAGTTGTAGTTATTCAGGTTGAGTACATTTAAGCATTGTGTGGAGGCATATAGAGATAGGTCTATTGCAAGCCACATAACTATGGAGCATAAGCCACAGGCCATAGGCTTTTAGGGTGTCTTCAAGCCACGAAGCTTGTGAAGTCACATCGAGGAGTTGGCCAACAAGGGGACAATAAAATCAATGTGGGACTGAGCAATAGAGGTACAATTTACTTTCTAACATGATGGTGGAACCCTCGACCAATTCATGTAGTGTGGAGAAGAGAAGACTCACTAGGTTTGACATGGAGGTGGGCCACATGCCACGTGTTAGAGTTGGCCTTGTCAATCCTTTGTCAGGGATCAAAACGCTTTCTGCATTTCATTTTTAGGTGTCTCACTCCATCCACTCAGATGCATTTCGCTAGGGGCATGCCATAATCTGACGGAAGGGTCTTGTCAATCATTACCCCTTACCCCTCATGTCTGGCACCTGCTAGTTTAGGTCTTTTCATCAATGTTTATTAAAGTCCATGACAGTCAATGTTTGATCTTTTAATGGACAAGAGTCATTTCGGTCATTAGGTCTAGGGATTAGTCAATTCAGTCTTCAACCATGTCCAATAAAGCCATGCAGGCCAGCGGGAGGCCCTTACAAAGTTGTGATTTAAAGATTTTCATCGTCATGTTGACAAATTACGACTGTTCTTCAAACTTTGTTTTGAAGAAAAGTCAATAGTTTCTCATTTGTAATAAATTTCAAAAGTTTTTAGTTGATCTCTTCAGGTGCAGTCATGGTTTCCTTTGCCAAATTCCATGTCAGCTACCCTTGCAAAAAGTGCCAAAAATTTCATCATTTTATTCAAAAATCTAAAAAGGAAAAGTGAAATACATAATTGCATTTAATCATGGAAAAAGTGCCAAAACAAAACAATGCCAAAGTGGGTTCTGAAGAAACAAAAATCATTTAAAGATTTTCATCGTCACGTTGACAGATTACGACTGTTCTTCAAACTCTGTTTTGAAGAAAAGTCAACAGTTTGTCATTTGTAATAATTTTCAAAAGTTTTCAGTTGATCTCTTCAGGCGCAGTCATGGTTTCCTTTGCCAAAAATTTCATCATTTTATTCAAAAATCTAAAAAGGAAAATTGAAATACATAGTTGCATTTAATCATGGAAAAAGTGCCAAAACAAAACATTCCCAAAGTGGGTTTTGCTCTGTTTTGAAGAAAAGTCAACAGTTTGTCATTTGTAATAATTTTCAAAAGTTTTCAGGTGATCTCTTCAGGCGCAGTCATGGTTTCCTTTGCCAAAAATTTCATCATTTTATTCAAAAATCTAAAGAGGAAAATTGAAATACATAGTTCCATTTAATCATGGAAAAAGTGCCAAAACAAAACATTGCCAATGTGGGTTTTGAAGAAACAAAAATCATTTAAAGATTTTCATCATCATGTTGACAAATTATGACTGTTCTTCAAACTCTGTTTTGAAGAAAAGTCAACAGTTTGTCATTTGTAATAATTTTCAAAAGTATTCAGTTGACCTCTTTAGGCACAGTCATGGTTTCCTTTGCCAAGTGCCATGTCAGCTACCCCTGCAAAAAGTGCCAAAAATTTCATCATTTTATTCAAAAATCTAAAAAGGAAAAGTGAAATACATAGTTTCATTTAATCATGGAAAAAGTGCCAAAGCAAAACATTGCCAAAGTGGGTTTAGAAGAAACAAAAATCAAAACCATGACTCCAATGTATTTATATATATTTTTCATAAGACTCAATGTCATTTTGCACACCAAGGTCAAAGAGAAGCATTTCAAAGTGATTGTGAGGGCTAGCACGTGTTTTGGGTGAAGTTGGAGGTGTCTTGACAGGCGCGGCGCATTGAGGGAGCGCGACACACTGGGCGTGACCACACAGTGTTAAAAAACACGGGCACAACGCACTCAAATGACGCGGCGCACTGGGTATGCTGCGCGGCGCATACACATAAAGGCCCGATTTTGCTCCGAATAGCAACAAATTGCCTTTTAATCCATTGAACTTGCCAGGTAGGGTCGACATCTCATTGCTCATCCATTTTTGTGTTAGTATGATGATGGTTTATGGCGGCTTATGGTTGCAATATAAACTCTTAAACCCTACCACTTAAAGTCATCAAAACCATTACTGTTAGGGTTGCGAATTCATTGTGTTGATGCCAAGGTTCCTCCTCCATTTCATCTTTCCCTTCTTTCCATCGTTCCCTTCTCCCCTATTCCATTTTTCCCATTTATGCCTACCCTAAAACGTTACTAAACTCCTATTCCCTATCCCCTCCACTCATTTTCCAAATGTAAAACCCCAAAATCCTACCTTATATAAATTCCCAAACCCTCCTACATGTCCCTAAACAAAATTTCTCCCCATAATCCCTAATCGCTTCATATTATTCCCCTTCCTAACAGTCCCTTGTTGCATTGTTCCCCTTGGTGGCAGAATTCAATTATATTGCATTACAACACAGAGTTTCACAGATCATTAAAGGGCAGTCCAAGCACAGTCCATATACAGCAACATCTTTTCTTCAAGGAATTCGGTACAGCAGTCATGGCATCTAAGCATTCATCGGATTATGAAATGTAAACCCAAAGTGACTCATCCTTGGAAGAACAGGCTCCCCGGAGACCTCATAAAAGTGGCAGACATGTTAGGGAAGAACCAACCACCCTTACAGAATTGCAGGCCTGCCCTCTTGCTATGTCGTGTTTCCAGCATCTGTCATGCTTTGAGTTTTGTCAAAAGGTGGCTAGTGTTCGATTTCATCATGAGTTGGCTCGTCTTTTTGTGCTTCACTTACATGGAGATCACACTATCTTAGCCGGTGTCAATTTCACACTTACACCTGAATCTGTCTCATTAGCAACCAACATACCAAACGTTGGAGAACCATGGAACAAGAAATAGAAGATTGATCGGCAACATTATGAGCCATACATTAAAGCTGGTTTCTTGAGGCAGCTCAAAAGAGTCTTTCCTTTCCGATATCTGAAAGATGAATATGCTCCACTAATGAAGTTAATCATGAAATATTTCAGCTGTGAGGGAAGGTTCTCTCATTTATATGCTTATCGCATCAGGTTTCTCATGCATTTTACCAGGGTACGGATGATGAACATCCCATATTTCATTTGCAGGAACATAGAGAGGATGAACACCTTTATGTAGCACAAAACCCCTCAACGGAAACTTAACAGTGTTTATCATTTTTCTCTTATTAATATTTTGGTGGTTCATCAGCTTGGATTACAGGGCATTACTTGGGATGATTTCATCTCCCGTGATCTCCTCAGCACTTCATAGGGATTATCTGAGGTCAAATATGAGATAGGTGGTCCTTCTCATCAGTATGAGTGCCATGAGACCGCTAGTGTGCTGGTATTCATCACATATTAGAGGGGCGTTAGACATTTGTTCGTAGTAGCAAAGAGAGTGTTATCTCCACCCGGGGTGGAAGGGGCCTTGCTTCCGACATCAGCAACATAGGTACAGGACAGAGGCAAGGAGCCAATGCATGACGAGGGGCCATCAGGTGAATGAGAGACCAACTTCATTCTCATTCATGATGATGATACAGATGTGCAAAGTGCCAAACTTAGAAGGATCATCCAAGAGCAGTAGACAGATATCAAAGCCTTGTCTCTCAATTTGGAGAGGGCTAAGTGGATTATCAGATACTTGGAGCAGAGGAATAAATAGCTCGAAGACCAGTAGGAGATCATGGAGCTGCAAAACATCTGCGAGAATTGCCGATCTGCCCAACAGAGGAGGATTGAGCTCACTCCATTAGAGCAAGAGATTAATGATGACCGAGAGTCTTGGCTCGAGCGTATCAACATCCACCTTGAGAGACTACTAAAAAAGGCTGACAAGGACAAAACATTATTGAGGCATATGGTTTATCACTACAAGGCACGCAACATGAGTTCCAAGGCTTGGATAAGGAATTTGAAGGCGAAATTGAGGAAGACAACAAAAAGACAAAAGAGGCAAAAAGAGAAAGATCAGCTCGGAATCTTCGCTGAAGCCTCTTTGGCCCAGCATGACACTTCATAGAGAAGTGCCAGCCCAAATTTCAAAAAATTTGGGGCATTTTTGGTCTTTTGACAAATTTTGGTACAAAAACAGGATTTTTCTCCCTATGCGTCGTGCCACGTTACGCGCGCTTATGCTAGGGAGCTCTAAATTGCAAAACATTTATATTTTTGGATTTGGCATGAAAAATCATGACTACTGGTGCATGGCCAAGAAGTTTGGGCAAGTTTTGAGTCCTCAAGAGGTGAAAAACACTCACCAAATGACCTTTCTGCCCCTATTTTGACACATAGGAAGCAATCTTGGGAGATTGAGGTTTTGGAGAGGCAAATGGGCACCAAATTCAGAAATTCCACTTGGGTTGGAAAGTAGACTGGTAGGGCTTTCCGAAAAGAACACTTGGGCTCAATTTGGACTTCAGAGAGTACCTCAAAACCACCTCCAAAGTGGCGTGACGCATACATCTTTTGGCACGGCGCACAGAGACCCGAAGGCCAAAATCACTTCCGCTTCACGAGAATTCGATTTGCGATTTTCTCCAAGTGGGACTGTTCATTTACAATATATTTTTCCTGGCACCTAAGTCAAAGTTTAAAAATCATTTTCATTAGAGGTTGGCTTCTATCCAAGTGGCAAAAGGAAGGCAAGCAGTCACCCAAAAAATCTACGCTATAGTTTTTTTATTTTGTATTGCTACACCTGTCAATAATGGTTGGATTTTCATTTCCAGTTTGTAATGATTTAAAAAACTCCCCAACTTTGGGTCGATCCATTTCCTGATGGCAAAGTCTATTTATTGTTTGAAAAACCATTTGCAAAGTGTTGGTTGGAATTTCTGGGAAACGGTGGGCGAGAAACTCAGTTACTCGTTGTACATTTTGATAGAGAATTAATGAAAGGTTGCGGCTCTAGTTCATGAGATTCCTGTGGTGTGAGTTGAGAAAATGTATTTTCTTTCTATTTCATATGTATTTCATTATGTTTCACAGTTTATTCATATTCATTTCCAGTGAAAGTTTCTAAATAAGAAAAGGTAGAATTCAGTTTATTTCTCTGCCTTTGGGAAAGTTTTCACGTTCTGTGTTTTTCTTCTGTTGAAAAGGATTCATGTATTTATGCCCTTTTCACCCTCTTAAACAATCTTTCCGTTTTGTGTTATTTCAAATCTAATTGCTAGACTTTTTGCTTATCTTGCCTCACGAAGTAATATGTGCCTTTGTGTTAAATTCTCTGCTCATGCTGTTCTTTGGTCCCATACATCCTAGAAAACTCAGTCATCTATCAAAATACTTCTTTCATATTTATTTACCTAGCCTAAAATTAATATTCATTGTAAGTCATCTCAGATCATATTGTTCATTTATTCACTGAGCGTGACACGGAGAGAGCCCTCTCCTGTTTTGGTAGGGCTAGCTACCAGACTGAGCGTGGTTTGTGGTTACCCTGAATTTTGCCTTCTCTCAGCCTAAGGTGGATTTAGGCTCTAACATAGTGGCGGCTCCGCTGGGGATGAAATTTTTTGTTTGTTAGTCTTCTTCATTGAGTAAACGATAGGCTTAACCTACAAACGCCCCTTACTTCTGATATTTCTAAGCTTCCGGATGATAAGTTTAGGATTTGATAGGCTGAGTAAGTTGTTCATGTCCTTTTGATTTTTTTTTTTTTAAATAGCACGCTGGCTTTTAGAAGATATACCAGAGCTAATCCAAATCCAGATCCTTCTCACATCTACGAAAATCCCAATTTGATTCCAAGACTTCTTCTTCAAGAGAGCTCCATATCTCCCGTGTTCAAATCCCATTCATGTCTTGACATTTTTGAGTATCTTGAAGAGCTAGATTTTGATGAGCAGTTTGAAATATCATTGTTCGAGACCAAATTCGAAAGGGTGGTTGACTCTACTGTCCCCAATCCACAGTTTCTTGTAGACCTAGAAACTGAAAGGGCTAACCGGTCAATTGATAATTATATTGTGACATAGCTTCAAACTCCAATTGTTAATCCCCTACGAACTGCACACACTCCTCCAACACCTCCAAGACCAAACCTACCAAGAGTGATGGCTGCTTGTTTTGCACCTCTTGCGCTGCCTCAAGTTTTAGATGATATGCCCGCAGATTATCAAAGCAAAATCCCATTGTTTGATGGCACTCCTAATATCATTACCGCTCAGCAACATGTGGACAAAATGGTAGATTTTTGTGACCTTCACGAGATCGATGCAGAGAATGTGACAATGAGACTCTTTGTACAGACATTTGTAGGTGAAGTAAGGAAATGGTTCAGAGGTTTTTCGACTGCACGTATCGCTACCTTGGCTGAACTGCAAAGACAATTTTTAGGCTGCTGGGAAGTGAAAAAGAATCCTCTTCAAATTTTGGTTGAATATGAGCAAATCAAACGAAACGCTAGTGAGTCGGTCCAAGACTACTGCATTAAATTCAATTCTGTTTATAATGAAATTCTCGATCATCTAAGGCCACCTATGGGGCTAGCCATGGTGAAGTTTCTAGATGGTTTTGGTGCTGACATGGCTAATCAATTAATAAAGAGAGAGCTGGCCACAATGGAAGACATGCAGAAGATCGCGGTCAGTGTTGAAGCAAATCTGCTGACCAAGAGGGCTAGAGCAAAGGCAGAAAAGAAGGTCACCGTAAAAGAAGAATCTTCCTCGGTAGACCAATTACTCCAGAAGGTAGAGCAGATGCTTGAAAGGGTGAAACTTGACAAACCTGAGCCACAAGCTAGAAATCCTAACTTCTGTGGCCAGCAAAAGCCACAATATAGAATAAGGCAGAGAGATTAGCGACCCCAAGATCAGACAGCACAATAGCTAGTACAACCACCTTTGCAGCAAAATTTTGTGCATGGACCAGAGTCAGATGAGGACGGGAATATAATAGGTGAAGAAAACCACTTCTTTACTCCTGATGATTTGCCTATTTATATTACTGAGGATGTGGAGTATGCAGAAAGTTCGACTGCACACAAAGATGCAGTTTTCATTCTAGCCAATGACACCGTTTTGGAGGAAGAGTCAGATGAGTACCAAAGAGGCTATATGAATGCTCTGTCCGCCCAGTAGCAGTGATATTCACTTAGAAACATAGACGTGCCGGTTAAACCAATTTAAAAAAGGAAGGACGTTGTGGCATCAAAGAATGATTCATTAGTTGCACAAGGGAAAGGAAGGGAGGCGATTGATCCTGATAGCAGCAAATCACCATCAGCAGAAAAATCAAATCAACCAATTGCATCGAAAGAAAAGGAAAGGAAATAAATCCCAGTCAAAGAGGTAGAAAATATTTCCGCTTTTAATTTAGAGAATGAAATTTCTAAACTGAAGGTATCCATTCCCTTGACTGAAATAATGATGAACAACAGTTATAGAGGGCAAGTGTCTAAAATTTTGAATTTTGACCCAATGTTTGATATGGTGAATGTTGAATATGATAAACCTGAAATGAGTTTTGGGCCAACATTAAATGGTGAGTCTCCAGATAATGATGTGCCACCTTTTTATATCAGATTAAGATTGCATGATTTTGTGTTACATAATGCCATGTTCGATTCTGGAGCTTCTCACAATCTCATGCCCAAGGCTATCATGGATAAGCTGGGTTTGGACATCACTCGCAAATACCATGATCTCTATTCATTTGATTCCAGCAGAGTAAGATGTATCGGGCTCATCAAAGACTTGGTTGTGAGTTTGGATCAAATCCCAATGAAGAATGTTTTGATGGATATTTTTGTAGCAAATATTCCTCCCAGGGTTGGCATGCTTCTTTCCAGGTCTTAGGAAGCAAAATTGAAAGGGAGACTAAACTAGATTTCTCCTATGCAACGATTTCGGTGTTTGGCAAAATGAGGAAACTGTATCAGGAACAAAAAATGAAATACATGATTACAAGTAAGGAGAAACCAATAAATCATCCAATTAATTATGTACATACAGATTTAGAGTCTTTCGTTTTGTATTTTGATAGTTTCAATGATATCGATAGTCAGTTAGTAGAAGCAGAAAATATTCCGGAAATAGTAGAAAATTTCAGAGGAGTTTTAAAGAAAGAAGGACAAGAACCGCAAAACACCGTGGAGTGATCAGCTGAAGGTAATGGATGGCAAGCAGACAAAGCACAACAAACAGATTTTCAGCACTTGCAAGAAGAGGAAGAAGTCTTGTGGACCATGGATTTCGACGGAGCAGTGGGAAATGATGGCACTGGAATTGGTATTTGGATATGCAGTCCTTTCTTCACCCCGAACAAAGTGCCTAGTAACGTGCGGGTATGCTCTTACAAATTAGCTTTTGATTGTTCAAACAATGACGCTGAGTATGAAGCTCTGATTGTTGGCCTAAAAATTCTAAGAAAGTTGAATGCTAAGAGGATTGCAGTATATGGCAACTCCAAATTGGTGATTAAGCAGGTCAAAGGCGAATATCAAGCAAAGAATCCTCGGATGCTGGCTTACCGAAATGCAGTTCTAGACATCCTAAAATTATTTTCAGAAGATACCTTGACATGTGTGCCTCGTGTGCAAAATAGCATTGCTGATTCTCTTGCTAAGAAGCAAGTAATATGAAGATCCCAATGAACTACAGTAATAAATTTGAAATCCATGTCAAGCATCATCCGACTGTCCCGGAAAATCAGAGATATTGGCAAGTTTTCCAAGATGATGAGGAGATTGATGATTTTCTACAAAACAAAGGTAAGTTCAAAGAAACCTCAATTGATGTAGAAAATGATGATGGTAAAGATGATGTGTAGATCAATCAAATGTATGTGTTGCAGCTAAAGAATAAAATTATTCCTAAAGGCTTGATACCTTTAGAAGAACTCTTTGATCAAAATGATGTAGCCCACAAATCAACATTACAGCCAACAGAGAAGGGTGTGGAAGAGGTCAATGTCGGAACAACTACTAATCCTAAAATGGTAAAACTGTCTAAAGCATTGCCACAAAGGACAAAGCCAAATATATCAGTTTGTTGTCTTCATTTGCTGATGTGTTTGCTTGGGACTATTCTGACTTGAAGACATATGATACCAATATAATTCAGCATACTATACCCATTAAGCCTAATCAGAAACCTTTCAGACAGAAGTGAGAAGGCTAAATCCAAAACTGCTGCCATCAATTGAAAAGGAGATAAATAGGTTGTACAAATCAGGAATCATTGTTCCCATCAAATTTTTGGATTGGATCTCTAATTTGGTTCCCGTACGAAAGAAGATAGGTGAGATTCGCTTGTGCATTGATTTTAGAAATCTCAATAAAGTTTTGTTGAAAGATAACTATCCACTGCCTAAAATGGATCACATACTTCAACGAGTAGTGGGAGCATCTCGTATGTCACTACTCAATGGTTATTCTTGATATAACCAAGTTTCTTTCCATGAAGATGACTGAGACAAGACAGTGTTCACCACTCCGTGGGGAACTTTTCATTACGCTAAAATGCCTTTTGGTTTGAAGAACGCGGGTGCCACATTTCAGCGTGCAATGGACTTGGCTTTCACAAATGAGAAGGATGTCTTTTTGGTTGTGTACCTGGATGATCTGACGGTGTTTTTCATATCTGATGAAGAACACATGTACCATCTGAAAAATGTCTTTCAAAAGTGTAGAAAATATGGCTTGTCGCTGAATTCGAAGAAGAGCTTGTTCGCCATGGAGGAAGGCAAACTACTCGGGCACATTATCTCAAAAGATGGCATTCGTATTGACCCAACACGTGTACAAGCGATCCACAAAATCGATCTACCCCAGAATAAGAAAGAGATTCAATCTTTCAATGGTAAAATGAATTTTCTACGCCACTTTGTACCTAATCTTGTTGAACACCTAAGAGAGATTACAAACATGCTTAAGAAGGAAAACCAAGTGAAATGGATGGAAGAGGCTATAAAATCTTTCAAATTTGTCAAATTGGCTCTTTCTTCAGCTCCAGTTCTAATCAGCCCGGACTACACTCAAGATTTTATATTGTTTTCATTCGCTTCGGAGCATACTATGGCAGCTGTGTTGTTGCAGAAAAGAGATGATCACGAAAGACCAATTGCTTTCTTCAACCGAGCCATAAGAGATGTAGCCTTAAAATACAACATCATTGACAAGCAAGCCCTTGCACTTGTGAAAGCATTGAAAGATTTTCGGGTATATATTCTGCATTCTCATATTTTGGATTATGTTCCTAACGTTGTTGTCAAAGATGTATTAGTGCAGACAGATCCGGAAGGAAGACAAGGCAAGTGGATTGCAGCTTTGTTGGAGTATGATGTGGAAATAAAGCCCACAAAGCTTGTTAAAGGATAGGGATTGGCAAATTTAATGGCCGAATCAAACTTGCACGCCTTAGACATAAATCTGATCGTTGCTATGTCCGATGAGAATGAGGAAGGTTCATCAATTCAGGGATTTGAAATGTTTGCTCTTTCTCCGTGGTATTTAGATATCATATATGTGCTTAAAAATTTGTCACCACTGCCCGGCATGACTAGAAACAAAGCTAGAACTCTCCAATTGAAGGTTGTCATGTTTTGCATTCTAAATTCTGCACTCTATTGGAAAGATCCCGGTGGCATTTTGTTGAATTGTTTGGTGGAAAAAGAAGCAAAGCAGGTCATGGAGGATTTCCACGAAGGAGACTGTGGTGGTCACCGTTTTTGGAAAACAAAAACAAATAAAGTCCTGAGAGCGGGATACTATTGGCCGATATTGTTTTTTGATGTATATAAGGTGGTCAAGAGCTGTCATAAATGTCAGATTTTTTAAGGAAGGCAAAAATTACAGCCTTTGTCACTTAAGCCGATTAAGGTGAGTGCCCCTTTTTAGCAATGGGGGTTGGATTTCATTGGTGAAATTCATCCTTCTTCTTCTGGTTAGCATAGATGGATCCTCACAGCGACAGATTATTTCACGAAATGGATCGAAGCAATTCCCACCATACAAGCTATAGATGCGGTAATTATTTCATTCCTTGAAAATAACATCTTGTCTCGCTTTGGTTGCCTGAGTAAGTTAATCATTGATAACGCAACATCTTTCAAATCAAAAAGGATGGTCGAGTTTTGTCATAAATATCACATCATTTTGGGTCACTCAACTGCCTATCATCCGCAAGGAAATGGACTGGCATAGTCTTCTAATAAATCTTTGGTCAACATCATTAAGAAGTTGCTAGAAATAAACAAGAAGAGTTGGCATAAGAGGTTGGTCAATAAACTTTGGGCAGATCGGGTCAGTCAAAAGAAATCCATTGGTATGTCCCCTTTTGAGCTTGTTTATGGAGTTGATACAGTGTTTCCTACCTCTCTCGTAGCCCCGGTAGTCAAACTTCTTTAGGAGTTCGGCGGTGAAGATGATCCTATGCAGAGAAGATTGAATCAAATGGCCCATTTGCAGCAGACCAGAGAAGAAGTTTTCCAAAACACGTCCAAGTTGCAGGAGAAGATTAAGAAAATTTATGACAGAAAAGCAAAGGCGGACAAATTTCAGTTAGATTATGTGGTGTTGAAGTGGGATGCAAGGAATGAGGAAAAGGGTAAGCACGGTAAGTTCGAGAATCTCTGGAAAGGTCCCTTCAAGATTGTAGCATATCGGGGTCAGAATGCCTTTCTTCTGAAGGAAATGAACGGGGAAGATTTTCCAGGAGGGCCGATCAATGGTCGGCTGCTCAAGTGGTACCATTTCTGAGTTGTTGACGCTGCTTCCATTGTCACTGTAAATACCATTTTGTTTCAGTTTGGTTAGAGTTTGTCAAGTCAGTCTTCAAGTCATTTCAAGATCAAATTTGAGTCAGTTTTTCAGACATTTTGGTTTCTTAAATGAGTCAGACTCTTGTGTTTTTTTTCAAAATAATGACTCCATAGCCCAATGGACAAAAGACGCTATCTAGCTCTTCCATCTGCTGTTCTTGGCACCTCCAAGGAGCTACCATCCCCCATTGGAGCCAATGTTAGAGTCGGTCTTGTCAGTCCTCCATCAGGGATAAAAAATCTTTCTGCATTTCATTTTTAGGTGTCTCACTCCATCCAATCAGCTGCATTTCGCTAAGGGCATGCCATAATCTGACGGAAGGGTCTTGTCAGTCATTACCCCTTACCCCTCATGTCTGGCACCTGCTGGCTTAGGTCTTTTTATCAATGTTTATTAAAGTCCATGACAATCAATGTTTGATCTTTTAATGGACAAGAGTCATTTCAGTCATTAGGTCTAGGGATTAGTCAATTTGGTCTTCAACCATGTCCAATAAAGCCATGCAGGCCAGAGGGAGGCCCTTACAAAGTTGTGATTTAAAGATTTTCATCGTCATGTTGACAGATTACGAATGTTCTTCAAACTCTGTTTTGAAGAAAAGTCAACAGTTTGTCATTTGTAATAATTTTCAAAAGTTTTCAGTTGATCTCTTCAGGCGCAGTCATGGTTTCCTTTGCCAAATGCCATGTCAGCTACCCCTGCAAAAAGTGCCAAAAATTTCATCATTTTATTCAAAAATCTAAAAAGGAAAAGTGAAATACATAGTTGCATTTAATCATGGAAAAAGTGCGAAAACAAAACATTGCCAAAGTGGGTTTTGAAGAAACAAAAATCAAAACCATGACTCCAATGTCTTTATATAGATTTTTCATAAAAATCAATGTCATTTTTCACACCAAGGTCAAAGAGAAGTATTTCAAAGTGATTGTGAGGGCTAGCGCGTGTTTTGGGTGAAGTTGGAGGTGTCTTGACAGGTGCGGCGCACAGGCGGAGTGGCGCGGCGCACTGAGGGAGCGTGGCGCACTGGGCATGACCATGCAATGTTAAACAACACGGGCGCGTGCACTGGGTATGCTACGTGGCGCATACACATAAAGGCCCGATTTTGCTCCAAATTGCAACAAATTCCCTTTTAATCCCTTGAATTTTCCAGGTAGGGTCGACATCTCGATTGCTCATCCATTTTTGTGTTAGTATGATGATGGTTTATGGCCACTTATGGTTGCAATAAAAATTCTTAAACCCTACCACTTAAAATCATCAAAACCATTTTTGTTAGGGTTGCGAATTCATTGTGTTGATGCCAAGGTTCCTCCTCCATTTCATCTTTCCCTTCTTTCCATCGTTCCCTTCTCCCCTATTCCATTTTTCCCATTTTTTCCTACCCTAAAATGTTACTAAGCTCCTATTCCCTATCCCCTCCACTCATTTTTCAAATGTAAAACCCCAAAATCCTACCTTATATAAATTCCCAAACCCTCCTACATGTCCCTAAACAAAATTTCTCCCCATAATCCCTAATCCCATCATATTATTCCCCTTCCTAACAGTCGCTTGTTGCATTGTTCCCCTTGGTGGCAGAATTCAATTATATTGCATTACAACATAGAGTTTCACACATAATTAAAGCATAGTCCAAGCACAGTCCATATACAGCAGCATCTTTTCTTCAAGGAATTTGGTACAATAGTCATGGCATCTGAGCCTTCATCGGATTATGAAATGGAAACCCAAAGTGACT
Organism: Pinus taeda; assembly: GCA_000404065.3. Lineage (NCBI taxonomy): Eukaryota > Viridiplantae > Streptophyta > Pinopsida > Pinales > Pinaceae > Pinus > Pinus taeda. The sequence continues at coordinate 35,257 of APFE030133938.1, forward strand.
CATCTTCGGAAGAAAAGGCTCCCCGAAGACCTCATAAAAGTGGAAGACATGTTAGGGAAGAACCAACCACCCTTACAGAATTGCAGGCCTGCCCTCTTGCTATGTCGTGTTTCCAGCATCTGTCATGCTTTGAGTTTTGTCAAAAGGTGGATAGTGTTCGATTTCATCATGAGTTGGCTCGTCTTTTTGTGCTTCACTTACATGGAGATCACGCTATCTTAGCCGGTGTCACTTTCACACTTACACCTGAATCTGTCTCATTAGCAACTAGCATACCGAACGTTGGAGAACCATGGAACAAGAAATAGAGGATTGATCGGCAGCATTATGAGCCATACATTAAAGTCAGTTTCTTGAGGCAGCTCAAAAGAGTCTTTCCTTTCCGATATTTGAAAGATGAATATGCTCCACTAATGAAGTTAATCATGAAATATTTCAGCTGTGAGGGAAGGTTCTCTCATTTATATTCTTATCACATCAGGTTGCTCATGCATTTTACCAGGGTACGGATGATGGACATCCCATATTTCATTTGCGGGAACATAGAGAGGATGAACACCTTTATGCAGCACAAAACCCCTCAGCAGCAACTTAACAGTGTTTATCATTTTGCTCTTATTAAGATTTTGGTGGTTCATCAGCTTGGATTACAGGGCATTACTTGGGATGATTTCATCTCTCGTGATCTCTTCAGCACTTCACAGGGATTATCAGAGGTTAAACACGAGATAGGTGGCCCTTCTCATCAGTATGAGTGCCATCAGACGGTTAGTGTGCCGGTATTCATCACATATCAGAGGGGAGTTAGACATATTTTCGCAGCAGCAAAGCGAGTGTTATCTCCACCCGGGGTGGAAGGGGCCTCGCTTCCGACATCAGCAACACAGGTACAGGACAGAGGCAAGGAGCCAATGCATGATGAGGAGCCATCAGGTGAACGAGAGACTGACTTCATTCTCATTCATGATGATGATACAGATGTGGAGAGTGCCAAACTTAGAAGGATCATCCAGGAGCAACAGACAGAGATCAAAGCCTTGTCTCTCAATTTGGAGAGGGCTAAGTGGATTATCAGATACTTGGAGCAGAGGAATAAACAGCTCGAAGACTAGTAGGAGATCATGGAGCCGCAAAACATCCGCGAGAATCACCAATCTACCCATCAGAGGAGGATTGAGCTCACTCCATTAGAGCAAGAGATTAATGATGACCGAGAGTATTGGCTCGAGCAGATCAACATCCACCTTGAGAGACTACTAGAAAAGGATGAAAAGGACAAAACATTATTGAGGCATATGGTTTATCACTACAGGGCACGCAACATGAGTTCCAAGGCTCGGATAAGGAATTTGAAGGCAAAATTGAGGAAGGAAACAAAAAGACAAAAGAGGCAAAAAGAGCAAGATCGGCTCAAAATCTTGGCTGAAGCCTCTTTGGCCCAGCATGACACTTCATAGAGAAGCTCCAGCCCAAATTTCAAAAAATTTGGGGCATTTTTGGTCTTTTGACAAATTTTGGTACAAAAAAGGGTTAAATTGCAAAAAAATTATATTTTTGGATTTGGCATGAAAAATCATGATTACTGGTGCATGGGCAAGAAGTTTGGGCAAGTTTTGAGTCGTCAGGAGGTGAAAAACACTCACCAAATGACCTTTCTGCCCCTATTTTGACACACAGGAAGTAGTCTTGGGAGATTGAGGTTTTGGAGAGGCAAATGGGCACCAAATTCAGAAATTCCACTTGGGTTGGAAAGTAGACTGGCAAGGCTTGCCAACAAGCACACTTGGGCTCAATTTGGACTTCAGAAAGTACCTCAAAACCACCTCCAAAGTGGCGTGATGCATACATCTTTTGGCGCAGCGCACAGAGACCCAAAGGCCAAAATCACTTCTTCTCCACGAGAATTCGATTTGCGATTTTATCCAAGTGGGCCCGTTCATTTACAATACATTTTTCCCAGAACCTAAGGAAAAGTTTAAAAAGCATTTTCATTAGAGGTTGGCTTCTATCCAAGTGGAAAAAGGAAGGCGAGCAGTCACCCAAAAAATCTACGCTACAGTTTTGTTATTTTTGTAACGTTGCACCTGTCACTAATGGTTGGCTTTTCATTTCTAGTTTGTAATGATTTAAAAAACTCCCCAACTTTGGGTCAATCCATTTCCTGATGGAAAAGTCTATTTATTGTATGAAAAACCATTTGCAAAGAGTTGGTTGGAATTTATGGGAAACGGTGGGAGAGAAACTCAGTTACTCATTGTACATTTTGACAGAGAATTAATGAAAGGTTGCGGCTCTGGTTCATGAGATTCCTGTGGTGTGAGTTTAACAAATGTATTTTCTTTCTGTTTCATATGTATTTCGTTATGTTTCACAGTTCATTCATATTCATTTTCATTATAATTTTCTAAGTAAGAAAAGGTAGAATTCAGTTTATTGCTCTGCCTTTGGGAAACTTTTCACGTTCCGTGTTTTTCTTACGTTGAAAAGGATTCATGTATTTATGCCCTTTTCACCCTCTTAAACAATCTTTCCGTTTCGCATTATTTCAAATCTAATCGCTAGACTTTCTTCCTATCTTGCCTCACGAAGTAATCTGTGCCTTTGTGTTAAATTCTTTCCTCATGTTGTTCTTTGGTCCCATACATCCCAAAAAACTTAGTCATTTATCAAAATACTTCTTTCATATTTATTTACCTAGCCTAAAATTAATATTCATTGTAAGTCATCTCAGACCATATTGTTTATTTATTCATTGAGCGTGACACGGAGAGAGCCCTCTCCTGTTTTGGTAGGGCTAGCTACGAGACTGAGCATGGTTTGTGGTTACCCTGAATTTTTCCTTCTCTCAGCCTAAGGCGGATTTAGGCTCTAACACCACGGGGTAAGTATGGTTAGTGATGGGACTTGGAACCATGTCTAGAAGTGTGATAGAGGGACCCCCCTATGACGTTAGTTTCATGAGGGGATCCTTGTTTTAATTTAAGTCATTAGATAATTCAAACTAGTGTGATTTGTTTGATTTAGGGGTGTGGAACCAAAAATGGAACCACGACTGAGGACACCCCCCTTTGTGACATCAACAAGGCGGAGGGATGGTGTCCTTGTTTTAAATTAGGTTGCTAATTTATCCATCTTTTTTTTGTTGTTGATCAACCAGGGGACCCATAGGGTCAGGTTGGGTCAATCATATATATTCTATTTATATAAATTGTGGCAAGGACATAATGTTTGTATCGTCGAATTCATGGGCATGGTGGATGTTAGGAGGGCCCACACACACACACACACACATATATACTTAGGTTTTGGATTGGATCAAGGAGTGTGGTGGACCCCGAGGGTGTGTAATGGGTGCTGAGGTGGCTAGCCATGTAGGAAACACACGTGTTCACAGATGTTGATGTGTCCAATGACATGGATGACCATGTTAACCATATGGAATATGACATAATGAGTGATGTGGGTGATATCATTCAAGAAATTTTAGTGCACATGAACATGGCAACATGGGCTTAGAACATCTAGAAGCTTGGAGGAAGAGAGGCTAAACTTTGTAGGGCTATATATTTTCACCCAAGAGTTGGAATTTGGGTCATGTGCAACCAAAAGAAAGATAATTACGAGAAAAATATAATCATCTATCCAAGATTTTTATTTGGGGCTGAAAATCCTGAGAAATTTTAGGGGAAAGCTACAAGAGTTTTAAAAGGGTAAAAATGTCCTAACAAGTTGTAGAATTCCAGAGAGCATAACTTTCATCACAGATATAAGAATGAGACAAATAAATAGTCAACAAAAAGATATTGACAAGGAGAAAATTTTGGAAAAACCATAACTTATAATTATATGATATTTGTGAGGAAAATAACACATGAATCTACAAGTGTTGGAAAATATGTGTTTGAGTCCAGTTAAAACTTTTGGAGGGCATAACGTTTAACATAGTTAGCCGAATTCAATAAGTAAGTAGTCAATATAAATCTATTGACTAGGAGAACACATTGGTAAACCCAAAATTTGAATATGGGAAGGAATTTTTAAGGAAAAATTCCTAGAAAGTTACAGTTTATAACAAGGTCATGATGACTTTTAACTATTCATAAGGGTTTTTGACACCCATTTTAACTTGACAATTGATATAGGTACAACTATAATGACGTCGATAATATGAGATAAAAATGGCTAGTAAAATAGAGAGAAATAATGGGAAAGACCTCAAAACAAGACAACCATGCTTTAGAATCCCTAACATGAAGCAAATTGAGCAAGAGAACCTTTTTAACCTTTCCCTTGTTGTTTTGTCTTAAGATATTAGATGTGATATATAAGTTTGTGTGTTGTATATGCACATATGTATGTAATGTATGCGAATGTATGCAATGACTGCATACTAAATGACAGTGATATGTTGTAGTATCTATGCAATATATGATACAAGGATTAATCCTAGTTGGTTTGTTGCTGATGATGCAATTATTCACGAAAAAAACTCTATGGAAGAACAAGCCATATAAACCTTCATTCTCCTATTACGTGAAAGCCTTGGAAATATGGATCACCCGAGTTATTGTTAATTAGTGAAGAGGATGCCTGAGTCTAGAAGGACAAGGATGACAAAATAAGAAGTGTTGGAATCTAATAAGCCCCTGAGGTGATGGCATGAAACCAAAGGATTGTTGGGTGCAGTGAAGGGATGCACCACTTGCGGTAGCTGGGGGTTATTGGGTGTGTACCCAGTTATAGGAAAGTAAATGCCCCATGGAATCAACATTCCACCTAGTCATATACATAACTATTGATTCAATTGCATATCTTATTCCTTTATGTTATAAATATATGAGTTATAAATGGAAATTCTTTTAGACAACTAGGCATTTGATTGGCTACATTTTAATAGTGGTACTACCCTATAGAGATTTTAATATTGTGATTGTAAGTTATGCAAGTATAAAATGTGACACGAGGGAGATATGTGGCAGATTGAAAAGAAGATTCTTGACACCAAACAAAAAGCTCAACATTAAGAAAGGGGGTTTACCTTGATAGGGTAATGTTTAAAAAATTGAGAGATGGAAGTGGTCAATATGGGAATATCCATAAAGCCTTACAACAAAAAAATGAAATGTTAAAAGGAACCAAATTTAGTGTTTATTATATATCTATATATATAAATGGATGCTTACTGGTATAGGAAAAGTGAAGACAATTGTAATGTTATAACATGAAATGTTTGGTAGGGAACAACATTGGATTCTCTTACTTAATCAAGAGTATTAAATTATGTATTCAATCAGATTGGAAAGCTATTTAAGGATCGATTCATGAATGATAAATTAGGGTTTGAGTCAATAAACTAGGTTGGATAGATATGTTATCTAGTCAACTGTTATAAATATAAATATGGTGTACTGATAAATGCTTGGAACAAAGTTTCTAGGCTTGGAAAAGTACAACATTGCAACTATTTCTTAGTGCCCTAAGATGGATAATAAAGGGGCATGGAGTAAGGGAGGTATATGAAAACACATAATAATTATTGGAAAAGTAGCACATTCAACTATAACACTATTGTCTTTCCACAATATTGGGTCTAGGATAGAATATTAGAATCTCTGATGGTACCAAACCAAGAATCACAACAATACTACTTTGCACAACGAAATATGGATAAATTTTTACAATTTTCAACCAAACTTCATTATATTAATGACATATAATACAACAGTCTAGGGCTCCCATACTAGGGATAATGGCCCTCATGCATCCATTGATACAAGACACAAAAGTACGTCTTGGTGTCATTCCATCAACATCCAATCTTCCCATACAAGATACACTGACCATCTGGTTGATGTAGGGGGCTCTCTCATCTCCTCTTAGTCATACCCTCTACCTTCCTGGCCCTTCGGCTCCCGATTTGCAGCATTACCTCTATCAATGATCCAACTCCATCTGGATATTGAACCTTGTCTATACAATCATCTCATTAGTTGATTATTCATCCATCAACGCATCAAAACATTGAGACTCTTGTTGAGTTGTTCACAACTCAGTATATGAAAAACTCTCAATCTTCCCACTCTTTCTTCTTAACTACTCATGGAGTTCAACCCACTATGGTCTTCTCGTGTTGTTCCAATGAAGACCAACATAGGGCATAGAGGGCTGCCACCAATCACTACAAGATGTCCATCTCCCATGATGAGCACAGGTGAGAAGGACTTCCCATCATCTACTGTAGAAGTCCTTCTCCACACACAAGTCTAGGGTTGCACAAACTACTCCTGGTTGATCAGACCCTTGAGCTCTTCTTTTTCCAATATAGAAACCACTTAATACCATGAAGATGGTGCACACTGGGCTCCAACTTGGGAAATATCACATTGTCCTCCACTAGACCATAAATGCGCAATTCACATTCACACTTGGTCAACTCTCACACTTCCCTCCAATAGACCATGAGTGACCAATACTACTATAGCATATGCTCCTAGTTAGGGTATCCAAACATCTAGGAAACCATTCCTCTTAGATACCAACAGACTTCATCAACAGTCCTCTTCTAGGACCCCATCCATCTGCAAATTATATCAACTCAACTAGACATCAATACCTACAATATTTTTCTGCTCCTCTTGACATGACACCCTAACAAATGCTGATATAAATTTCTTCACAGATGTCCACAATTGTCCAACTATAGGACTCCATCCCAAACATCAAAACAACCTCACAACATAAAATACATACCTCTGTTGGACTATTGTACATTGTTGTCACCTTGGTTGCCTCATTAGGGATTCTTAACAATCCCTATTAATCCCTTCCAATTATCTCCTAAGGCCTTCTATAGTTGTGGCCCTCCATTAGTCAAGAGAATAACCCTAAAAATGTCACAAAAAACCCGTAAATTCTCTCTATCACTACAACATCCTCCTACAATGAATTCAAACATGCAATGAGGGAAAATCATGCCCAAAACAACCCTCTTCCTCCACTCATTCTCCTTCTCTACCCATAGCTAATTTCATAGATGTAATTGATATGTTTTTATGTAGTTGGATGTGAAGGAAAGACCTCTAATGTCACTCCTTTTTATAGCCTCCATGTGGGTGTGGCATTAGCCCTTAAGGGAACTCTAACATGATGGTTGACTTGTTCTAGTAGGCCTCACAACCACACATTAACTTCAAAAATTCATAACTCAACAACGACAACTCGGAATTGGATGATTATCGATGCGTTGGATTCATCTCGAGATCTATTATCATCCTCATCCATCACATGTCACAATATCAACACGGTTTTGGCCCAAACATCGATAGGTTCACAACCCCAAGCTTGGGTTTCAAGCCCACAAGACCACTTGTGGATCTCCTTCCTCCAAACCCTTAACCCTCAAGGCTTGGAGTACCTCCTAAGGTACAAAAATCAACAAACATAAGTTATATAATAAGATTATAAGCATATGATTATAATATATTCATGATTAATATATGTTAAGGTTACAATAGTTGGGTTGTCACCAGTGGATGACTAGGTTACAATTGGTTCTCATAATATATAACCAATGTATTATAAGTTGTCATAGGTAGGTGATAGGATTATAATAGGTACAATAGGCTACTATAGATAGAATGGCCAATGCCATAGGTAGGTGGGAGGTTCCTTGCACGATTATGGTAGAATTATCATAGGTGGGTGATAAGTTTATACATAGGTTGACACAAGTTTGTCATGGGTTAATGACAGGCTAGCAAAAATTTTAATGATAAGATTACACTAGACCTATAACAAGTTTATACATAGGTTGACACAAGTTTGTCATGGGTTAATGAAAGGTTAGCAAAAAGTTTAATGATAAGATTACACTAGACCTATATAAGGATTGTAATAAGTTGTATGCATTACAATATGTTTATAGCATGTTGTATAGGGTTTGCCACAGGTTTACATACGATAATAATAGGTTGTAGCAGGTCTACAATAGGCCTACAAGAGGTATTGTATATAGGTTGTAACAAGCCTTCTGACAAGTCATGGAAGGTATACAACTAAATTGTACCTAGTTCATAATGGGTATTATGGAAGGATCATGACAGGTGGAACAAATGTTTTGACAGGTCATGACAAGTGTATAACAGGAATGTGATTAGGTTATAGCAAGTGTTATGTGTGGTGACAAATTGAAATAGGATTACAATAAGGTAATGATGTGTATTTCGCAGGACTATAATTACTCAAGACATGGGATTGAATAAATTACAGTGTCTATCTGGGAATAGTAAATATTAATATCATGTTCCTGTATTGAAATTTAAATAATGAATTGAGGAGTTCTGATTTCTTGCACTGTTAGAGATTAATTATGGTTAAGATAGACATGCTTTCTATGCATATTGGAAATGTGTAATGTGTGTATGCATATGGGGTATTGATCATGCATATATTAGTGCATGTTGATTAAAAAGGAGGAGGAAAAGAGAGTTTTTCCATGACCTGTGAGAAAGAGAATAAAAATTAGGGTTTTACCCAAGTTGGATTACAAACAAAATGCAAATGAATCAAGTTGATATTTTCTTTAGTGGGGCATGGAAAATTGATGCCACAATGAAAATTCATATTTAAATATGGCCATTGGAGCCTTTATCATTCAATAAACTAGCGACTTAACGATATCGTGGGATAAATAACAGCAACCGAACGGGTTCTTTTTACAGGATGGAAAGAATGTTTGTGGCAACAAGAGTAATGGAAACCACAAATGCAAAAACAGTAAGAAAGGAATTTATTGTATACAACAAAAATGGTTAGTGAGAATGAAAGGGGATTGTGTGTAGGAATAAAATGCATAAATTGTAGATAGGGATGATATACAACACTAGTAAGCATGAACAATGGTTATATTTGATGCACAAGAATGCCAACATGGCATGAATCTTTTCATAATTGTTATATTGCATGAAAAATATAAATCCATGTCTAGTTAGATGAATGATTACATGCATGAGTGTTTTTGTTTCTCTTTTTCAAAGTATATATATATATAGACACACACACACACACACACACACACACACACACACATACCATATTTTTATGTCCTCTAGATGTGATGAAGATGTTATTGAGCTTTCATGCTTGTCAACACGGGGCAAGGACCTCCAAATCCTTCTGATGGGCAGATGACACTGAATGTTTTGAGGATTCCCCAGGATGAAGCCATGCATAAGGACATAAAATTGTAGCTACAGAGTGGGAGCTCAAGTCATTTTACATCAACAAATTTAGGCTATGGATATATGATGCACTAAGGATAATGCATAAAATAAAGGGGGAATAATATAATAGCCCTACCTCACCCCTATGTTGTACATGTATGCATGTGTATATTGAGGCTGAGGTGTCTCTAGAAGTATTCAGATGACTATCTCGGTTGACCGAGTTATGACATGTTAAGGTCATAGTGCCTATGTAAAGTATATGAGGACCATGACATTTAGGTTGGTAAGATGAGTTATATTGTGTGTCCCATGTGTCAATGTAGATATGTTAGATATGTTTTAGAGCTAATTGACCATATACTTATATGCTTGCTTCAGGGAAGTGGCCAAAGGGCCAAGATTGTAAATATAATGTAATTATACATGTTAATAATAAAATAGGTGGGTTGCAAATCCCACTCCAATGAAAAGAATATGGGGGGAAAAACTCTAGGGAAAAAGGCAACAATTGGGTGTTTTGATGAAAAGTGCACCAAAGGCCCATGTGGCTTTAAAGGGGTGCCACATGGTGAAGTAAATCCATGTAGCTAAAAATAAGTGTAGGTTCTTGTGAGAATTATGCATTCAGTCAGTTTTTCAATTGATCATTCAGTCTTGGTGACTGGTATACAAGGAGTCTTTGGGTTGTAATTTGGAACTGGATGAGGTGTGGTTATTCAATTAACCACCTGAATTGGATGCATATTAGGTTTATAGCTTGGTGTTCTAGTTGTGTGAACCCTGGTGGATATAAGAGCTTGGTGGCTACGGTTATGGCTTGATGGCCATGGAGTTTAGGTGGAACTCAAAGGTGTGGTTATTCAGTTAAGCACATTGAATTGGATGCATCCTATTTGAGTGAACCTTGGTGGCTTTAGGAGCTTGGCAGATATAGTTATGGCTTGGTGGCCATGGAGATATAGTGCGAAAATAGTTTGATGATAGTTAGTGAGTCTTGGTTTAGACTCTAACACTGACTATGGGGCTATTCGGTTTTGGCTTTTTGGGACTTGGACACCCAAAAAAACAAAGCTCTAGGATCTGCAGGCTAAGGCCATTTTGGCTTACTGTAAGTTTCCCTGGAAGGTTGGCACTATCGCAAATCTCTGGTTGTGCCACTTGGGTGTTGGTTAGGGGAATGTGTCTGTGATTATAGATTGAGGCTATTGGGGTTGGTTCCTTAGCCAATGATGTGTTGTTAAATTTACAACTATTTCCTATGGAGTTTATATCTTGGCTCAGGGATGACCTATGGTTGATTTTATGAACCACACAATCTATGGCTAGGAGGAATGTGGAGAGCCCGTGGCCAATAAAATTGTATACATATAAGTGTTCCCTATGCAGTGATACATTTTGTGGATATTTTTATATGTATTTTCATGCCATGGTAATAAAACATATAATGGGTAATTGTTGTGTTTGCATTCCATGCACCATAATTGTGTGCTTTGTGATTGTGACCTCTAGTTGGGGTTTCGTTTAAATATATGTATTGATTTTGCTGTGCATGCTTATATGATATGGATAATCATTGATTGAATGTATGGATAAATGATTAATTATGGCATGGTACATTGTGGATGAGTATTACCTTATATATTCCTATAGATAGGATGATTTTAAATAATAAAATGATATCAAGTACAAGTACAAATCATGCAAACACTACTATAGATGAATAGCTCTAAATATGATCTAGGTTTTGGAAATCATACTAGGTTTTTTTCATGGGTTTTTCAGGCTTCCATAAAATAATGCCAATACTTGGAAGTTTGGTTGTAGTAGTGTTACTTGACTAGGGGTCAGGGATGTTATAATACCAACTGATAATGAATTTCATTGCTTCCTCTTTTAATCCCTCGAAGTTTGTGACCAATAGTGCACCCAAGTAATCCTAAATGTCAATTTGGTGAAGTGACTAAACATTTGTGGTCCATTTTCTATTAACTATGCTCCAATTCTTAAAGGCTATAAAGTGTTTCTCCCAAGATGGCTCATCAATTTTAGCTTGATTAATGTTGTGGATCCGAACCTCCAACTCCATCACAATGCTTTTAACGAATTAAGTTTTCATTTTCAGCTCTGTGGGGGTCTCTTTTACTTGGAAATGAACTCTCTTTTCATCTTGAAAAATTCTTGAAATTATTTTCCTTGCAAGCACTCAAAAAACTATGAATTTAAAATTGTCGGAATTGGAATGTCTTGGAGTTCAGTGAGCTCAAATGCAACACTTGGAAAATTTTTGGAAACAAGAGGAGTTGAGTCTGATTTCACACTTGGTTTTATACCTATGGATTTAAGTGTTCCATTAATTTCATCCTTGCCATACTATCAAATGTGTCTCATCACATTAATACCATTTCTTTCGATAACTCTTGACCCATGCAACACGCAGGGCCACACTATTTTTTGAGATTTAGAATTTTTTCACTTTTTGACAATGTAGAATCATCAAGAGTTTTTAAATTCCATTTGATTTCTCGATTAGTTATGGCGTCTCATTTGGGTGTAGTTTTTTAGTTAGTTTGAATTGTGAATTTTGGTTTGTCTTTTCTCCTCTTGGTCGAGTTGACCTCTTTTTTGAGGTATTATTTGAGTCTAATTCTTCAGTTTTTCCTCCTTTCTTGATGTTGTGGATGTCGATGTTGAATTGTATTTTCATATGATTTACTATTTAGGAATTTTTTCAAGTCCTATCCTCACTCCATTACTTTGCATCACTTGCTAATATGATTGGAAGTTTCCCTCTTTGATAGTACTTAATTGATAATGTGGTTGTTATTTTACTGACTTTCTAACTGACAATGGTAATCTTACTTTAAAATTTTTCTTAACTACTAAAAATAACATAAAAATAAAGTGTACATTAGTCAATTAGCTAGACTACAACAATGTTCTTTTTAGATTAGGTCATGCTTTTGGTGCATCAGAGAGGTTTTCACTACTCATGCTGACCTTGTCAAGTGATACATTTCTTGATTTGGGCATCATTTAAAAGGGATTAAAATAAGGTCCCTTGAAATGTTCTTAGCTACACAACTCCTGAAGAATGTATTTATTCTATCACGAATGGGCCACGCCATGGAATTTACGATTTTCTCGATTTTTCCTTTATTTGACTATTGTATAATAATGCTAAGTCTCCTACTTTCATATTTTAGGTATGCAAATTTTTTATCATCCCATGCTTTCTGTTGATTTTTATGTACTTGTTATTGGTGTTGTACATGGAGTTTGTCTTCCTATAGTTGTTGCAACTGGTGAATTTGTTCCTTTTTAGCTTTCTTGTCATCATTCTTTAACACAATCAACATGTTTGCAACATTTGTTGTATAATGTAATGACACTACTGCTTCTTGTCCATAAACTAATTTAAACAATGTATATCTAGTTGATTGTTTGTACATTGTTCGATATGCCCACAAGAGCGTTAGGATTTTGTCATCCTAATTATCCCTATATATATTGCATATTTTTGTAAGTCCTTTATGCTATGTTTTGTTGAATGATTTAATTGCATCATTAGCCTGTGGATGGTATGTTTTTTTTTTATGCTCAATCATAAATTTCTATAACATTTCTTTTATTGTAGCATTGAAGAAATGTGTACCCATGTCACTAATTAGAGTCAGGGAGTAGTCAAATCTTGTTACTATGTTTTTGCAAATAGATTTGGCATCTATTTCCTTCATACAAGATTGAATGGATTCACTTCCACCCACTTTGTCTAGTACTCCATTGTTGTAATGATGTATTTTGCACCCATTCATTTATCTATTTTTGGAAACAAATTGACAAAGTCGATCAACCAAATCTCGAATGGTAAATTGCGTTTATAGAATGGAGTGGCATATGATTTCGTGGAAATGGTCAATCTAGTATTTGATAAATATCGCATTTTTAGACTTATGTTTGAAAATCTCAAAATAAGGTTGGCCACCATAATCCAACTTATAGAATTTTTCTTGATGTTGTGTCTCCTTGATAGTGTCCACCAACACCTCCTTTGTGAGATTCATTTATGATATATTTCCTTTCATGTTCTTATACACACCTTCAAAGTATATCGTTATTTATCATTTTATATAATTGACCATTTATTGTTGAAAATGGTATTGCTTTAATTGTGAGAGTTTTCTTTTCCATTTTGGATAATCCATTAGGTGCTTTCCCTCTGTGAAAGAATTGAGTGATTTCTACAAATTCATTAGGATTGCTTCAACTTTGAATAGGTGTGCATCAAGTAATTGTCATTGAGGTATGTTGATTCCTCCCCTACTTCCAATTGGGATATATGATTAGGACCGACATTCTTCTTTCTTTGTCAGACTACTACATAAAATTCAAACTCCTGGAATAACAATAACTATCAATAGATGCAACCCATATGGGATAGTTTATTGATAAGGTAACTCAAGTCTTGATTATCTATAAAAAACATAAAAGGATTTTCTAGGAGGTAATGGTGAAATTTCTAGAGAGTGAAGATCATGGCAACTGCCTCTCTTTCCATAGTCGAATAATTTTGTTCAACTTCATTTAGTTTTTGAATAGCATAAGAATTTATATGGTATACATAATCGCTATTGGGTTGTATTAGTATGGACTTGTCTACCATGTTAGACACATCGACATGTACATGGACCTTTTTCAACCAATCGAGGAATTTTAAAATAGGGGCTTCAACTAAATTTATTTTAAGTAATTGGAAAGACTCATCACATTTTTTTCCAAAACGTATAGAACATACTTCTTTAGTAATTTATAAATTAGGAAAGTTATATTGGATTAATATTGAATAAACTTCTTGTAATATCCTATATACCCTATAAATATATTGATCTTTTTTTATTAATAGGGGGTTTTAAATATAGGATCACTTTGATTTTTTCCATATCCATGATCCGTAAACTGTCAGGGATATTCCATTGGAAAATTCCTCGCAACTAATCTGATAATATTATATTAAAAAAATTGAGATTCTACACTATTACAATTTTATTTAATTTCTAGATTTGTAAAATTAACTATAACTAGTGCATGCATGTAAAATTAAATCAAGCATAAAAGTAGAGAACTAAAAAATAATCTCACATGCACATAATACATAAGATATGCTCTCTAGGAAACCCTTTCGAGATAAAACCTAGCTAGAAGGTGAGGCCGCTTTGCTCTCTTTCTCTATATGGAAATATTGCTACAGATACAAAAAA
>APFE030133943.1:2232-19814 GCA_000404065.3 Pinus taeda
TAGTGTAACCCCTTATTGTTATTAATACAACCCACTTATTATATTGATGTACCCATGTAGTGCCCATATTGTTACTATTGTGCCCCATAGAAGCCCACTATTGTTATTATTGTGCCCTCACATTATTATTTTTGTGTCGGCTCTAATTATGTTATGACCCCTTAGACTCCTATATATAGAAAGGCAGCCTTTTCATTTGTATCATCCAAGAATTGTTCATTTGCGTAATGTAAAGGAGGTTGCCCCCTCGAAGAGGCTGAATTCTAAGGCGTTGATCTATTTTTTCTATCTTTTCTTGAGCTGGTCTCATAACACATAACTGAACTTGGGACTTAGTCAAGTTGTCTACAGGTAAAACAACATTGCAGAATAAATGAGTTTATAGGTTGAAGGAAGAAGATGGAGGTAAAAAGAGGTATAAGGCTAGACTTGTGGTGTAGGGGTTTGCACAAAAGAGAGTTATAGACTTTGATGAATTTTTTTCTACTGTCGTTAAAATGACTTTAATCAGAACTGTTTTAAGTCTAGTGGCAACAAAAGATTTGCATCGTGAGAACTTAGATGTAAATACAACCTTTATCCATGGGGATTTGGAGGAAGAAATATATATGCAACAATGACAAGGGTATGAGCTCAAAGGTAAGGAGAATTTAGTGTGGAAAATTGAATAGGAGCTTGTATGGCGTAAAAAAGGCTCCAAGGCAGTGATATCTAAAATTTGACAGGTTTATGTTTGAACAAGGTTATACTAGATGTCACTCTGACTGTTGTGTTTATCTTAAAAAGAAAAGTTGATGGCATCTATATTATATTGTTATTGTATGTAGATGACATGCTTGTTGTAGGAGTTAATATGCAAAAAATAAATGTGCTCAAAGGAAAATTGGAAAATTCATTTGCAATGAAGGATTTGGGTGCTGCAAAACAAATCCTTGGTATGAGAAACTAGAGACATGAAAAATCACAAATTAACATTGTCTCAGAGTGAGTACATAGAAAAAGTGTTGGAAAGATTTAATATGCAGAATGAAAAATCAGTTAATATACCTTTGGTGTTAGGTCCCTATAATACTAGTGTATTCCCTCATTGTTATTGTCACTGTAACCCCCTTATTGTTAATTTTGTGCCCATATTGTTACTATTATGCCCCATAGAATCCCACTATTGTTATTGTTGTGCCCTTACATTATGTCGACTCTGATTATATTGTGACCCCTTAGACTCCTATATATAGAAATGAGGTTTTTTCATTTGAATCATCCAAGAATTGTTCATTTGTGTAATGTAAAGGAGGTTTCCCCCTAAAATAGGTGAATTTTGAAGTCGTTCTATATCTTCTTCTATTTTGTGAGTTGGTTGCATAACATTTGGTTTAAGAGCTTTGGATTATAGGGTTTCGCTGCTTCAAACAAGTCATCGTGGAATTTTTGCTATAAATTTTTTTCTACGAAGCTTCAGAAGTTGAAATTGAAACCACGTGGAGTCAAAATCTTGGTGAACCTTGTGTATAAATTTCAGATCGTTTCTTTCTATATTTTAGGAGATATGATCCGAGGAACTTAGGGTTTTTGCAGGCTCCAAAATTCCATCTCAAACATGTGACCTTGAGAAAATCATCATAACTTTCTCTCTAAGCATTAGATTTAAATTTCGTAAAAGATGGAATAAAGAGGAATGAATTTTGTTTTTGGGGTATCATTTTCAGGGTTGAAGGTCGAAACAGTGACACGTGGCACTCTGTACAAGTTCACTCTATTGAACTAGTCTATAAGTAGGTCATCGCGGGAGATTGGGAATAACTCTTTTTTGAAGAATCCAATCTCAATCAAACTTGTGGGGTTGGAAAGAGGACTCAGAGGGATACCATAGGACAAAATTTTAGACCTTGGAGATCCCACATTACAGAGATAAAATAGATTCAATATCGGTCAATATAGGTCTAGTATCTTTTAAATGAAGTAGTGTTGAAGCATAAATATAATTAATTGATGCTCCGAAAAAAGAAAATGGAAACACCTAGTAAGCAACTTGAAATATCTACTTTGATGCATGAAGAAGAGGAAGAAATGCAACATGATATATCAAAATTACGAGGCCAAGTGCAACAATATTCGAGCCTCTCACAAAAAATAACAAAAGCTAAGATGGATGGTTTGAATAATGGAATGGAAGCTAATATAGATGGTATAAAAAGGGACATGGGAATTTTGAATGATGGTTTAAAAGCAGATATGGAAGCAATGATGAATATCAAGATAGAGGGGTTGAAGAAAGGTTTGGCAAAGTTGCTAGAAGAAAGGTGTTCCAATGGTGACAAGGCAATCCATGAAAATCATGATGAAGACAAAAAGAATATCAATTACAATTTTAGAGACTCCAATGTGGGGTTTAAGAACCACCACATTCTAAATATAGATATGAGGAAGTTTCATGGCAAGGATCTGGTAACTTGGATACTACAGATGGAGCAATATTTTGATTTACATGATGTGCAGCCCGCACAGAAGGTATGTATTGCATCTTTATATTTATAACCCAATCAGTTTTTATGGTACAGATGACTTTATTCTTGTAAACCACTTGTCACATGGTCAATTTTTACGAACGAAATGATAGCACATTATGAAGATACAAAGAGCAACACCTTCTTTAGCCAATTGATCAATCTCAAACAAAGGAGTTCAATGGCAGAGCACATTGAAGAATTCCAAAAATTGAATATTAGGGTAACTGACATTCTAGAGGAGCATAGGATTGATGTCTTCATAGGGACTTTAAAATATAACATCCAACATGAGGTTCACCCTTGGGAACTTGATTCATTGGAGAAGGCATTCAGAGTGGCAAGAAAAGTTGAAAGCAAAATTATGGCAACAAGGAAGTCTACCACTCACAACTATAAAGATGGTAGTGTTGTTGCTCCTAGTCTTACAGAACCTACAAGATTGACACCAAAACAATTGGAGGAAAAAAGAGAAAAAAGGGCTTTTTTATAGTTGTCATAATAAATACACTAAAGGTCATAAGTGCGTTGAGAAGAAATTATTCTACATAGATTCTGAAGAGGAGGAAGAAAATTAACAAAAAAACATCAAAAGAGGAGAATGTACACTGGGAACCAACCCTGGAGAAAGAAGAAAGGAACCTGACCATATCTTGTAATGCATTGGCATGAATTAACCTCCTCAAACTCTCAATATATAAGGATATATCAAGAAGAAAAAGGTAATAATGCTGATTGATTCGGGTAGTACCCATAATTTGATTCATTGTAAGATAACCAAGGAATTGAATTGCTTCCTATATCAAGCACCAAAGTGTCAAATAATGGTTGCAAATGGAGGAACTATAAATTTCTTTGGAAAGTTCCATAATATCAAGCTAAACATGGGGCAATATGTCTTGAATATTCCAATGCTTTCCATTCCAATGGGTGGTGCAGATGTTATACTAGGAGTCCAATGGTTACAATCTTTGGGGACGATAACTTTCAATTTTCAAGAACTTTTCTTAATTTTTTTTGGGAAGGAAAGGAAGTTGAATTAAGGGGTATTGAAGGGAAACCAGGAAAGATAATAATCTCTAATGGCATGAAAAAGCTTCTAAATAAAGAACAACGGAGCGTAATTGCACAATTATGCTCACTAGGGGTTCAAACATCGAAATAATCTATTTATCCAGATCTCCAAAAAGTCTTGGAAAATCATTCCAAGGTGTTTGAGACTCCCAAATTCATCCCACCTATTCATGATCAGGATCATGTGATTCACTTGATTCCAGGAAGTGTTCCTCCAAACATTAGACATTATTGATATCCGTATGCCCAAATGAGTGAAATTGAACGTATGGATACATAAATGCTAGAGGTTGGTATAATTCAACCTAGTCAAAGTTCTTTCTTTTCTTACGTAGTATTGGTGCACATGAAGGATGGATCATGGTGTATGCTTCCAGATTATAGGGAGATCAACTAAATCATTATTAAAGATAAATTTCCCATTCCTGCCATTGATGAATTATTGGATGAATCACATGGATAAATTTACTTCACCAAGCTAGATCTTAATTCAAGATATCATCAAATTAGAATGAAGACTAAAGAAATTCCAAAAACAGCTCTCAGAACTCATGGGTGTCATTATGAATTTTTGGTCATGCCTTTTGGCCTTACTATTGCACCTTCCACATTTCAAGATTTGATGAATTCCATTTTCATTACCTTCCTTAGAAAAATTGTGTAAGTATTTTTTGATGATATACTAATCTACAACAAGTCTTGGAAGGATCATGTCCAACATGTTGACTGGGTGCTCAAACTATTGGCAGAGAAACAATTATATGCAAAAACCTCTGAATGTTTCTTTGGAGTACAAGAGGTGGAATATTTGGGTCATATTACATCTCATGAGGGTGTTAAGGTAGATCCTAACAAAATGATAGCCATTAAGGAATGGAAAATCCCCACAACCATAAAGCATATTATGGATTTGTTGGGTTGACAGGGTATTATCACAAGTTTGTTAAGAATTATGGGAAAATAACAACAACTCTAACATCATTATTGAATCAAGATGCATTTTATTGGACTCCTAAAGCAACGAAGGCCTTGGAACATCTTAAAGAGGCAATGTGCCAAGCACCGGTCTTAGCTACACTAGACTTCACAATTTTTTTTATTATGGAATGTGATGCTTCAGGGAATGGAATTGGTGTCGTTTTAATGTGAGAAGGAAGTCCCATTGCTTTTTAAAGTCATCCAATCAAAGGAAAGTTTTTACAGAAACCTATTTCTGAGAAGGAAATGTAGGAAATACTACATGCACTAAAGCAATGGTGACCTTACTTAATGGGAAGACACTTCAAGGTAAACATAGATCATGATAGTCTTAAATACTTTTTGGAACAAATATTATCTTCAGAGTAGCAACACAAATGGTTGACAAAGATGTTGGGTATGACTTTGAAATCATCTACAAAAAGGAAGAAAAATGTTGTTGCAGATGCACTCTCAAGAAAATATGAGGATATGGAAGCATTGCTTTGTTGCTTTTCTATGATCCAACATGAGTGGATAACTGAAGCAAGGGATGAATGGAAGAATTATGAAGAGGTGTGGTCACTCATTCAAAATTTGCAGCAAGATCCAAGTACATCTGATACATTTAGGTGGAAAAATGATTCATTATGGTACAAAGATTGCTTATATCTTTGTAATAATTCCCAACTCAAACAAAATATTCTTTTGGAATCGCACACCTCTCCCTTAGAAGGGAACTCAAGATTTTTAAAAACTTACCATAGGGTTATTTTTTGGGTTGACCTTAAATTTGATATTCAAAAGTTTGTGGTGGAATGTTTGGTTTGCCAACAAAATAAATTTGAGATAATTAAGACCCCGGGTCTGTTACAACCTTTAACCATTCCAAGTCAACATTGGGAGGAGATTTCAATGGATTTTATCATAGGTTTACCCAAGTATGAAGGAAAGAGTGTCATCATGGTGGTAGTTGATAGACTTACCAAGTATGCACACTTTTGTGCATTATCTCATCCATTTAAATCTAGTACAGTTGCTATTGAATTTATGGAAACAATTCAAAAGCTACATGGAAACCCAAAGATTATTGTAAGTGACAAAGATCCCATTTTCACTAGAAATTTTTGGACGGAATTATTTTCTTGTCTGGGTACTCAATTAGCTCATAGCTCATCTTATCATCCTCAATATGATGGGAAAACTGATGTAGTGAACAAATGTTTGGAAGAATATCTTCGTTGCTTTGTATCTGATAAAAAACGCAATGGGTCAAGTGGTTACCTTTGACTAAGTTGTGGTATAACACTTCCTTCCATACAACAACAAAAATGACCCCATTTATGGTACTTTATTGATATCATCCACCGTCAATCACATCATATTTAAGAGAAAATTCTAAGGTTCAAGCAATGGAAGATCACATCAAGCATCAACAACAGGTTCTCCAACTCTTAAAGGATAACCTCACTTTGGCACAAAATAGAATGAAACAACAGGCATATCAACATCGCAACGAAAGAAGTTTTCATGTAGGCGACTGGGTATTTCTACGGATACAACCATACAAACAAATATCCCTTAAGCAAGCTGAGAAGGATAATAAATTATCACCAAAGTATTATGGTCCGTACAAGGTGTCGGAAAATATTGGTACTATGGAATACAAATTGGAGCTTCTTGCATTTTCTCGAGTGCACCTAGTTTTCCATGTTTCATGCTTAAAGAAGGTTACAAGCTCCCACTTCAAACAATTTTTCCAAAACTTGACGAGGAAGGAAAAATCATATTGGAACCTGAAGCTGTCATGGAAACAAGAACTTGACAACTATGAAATTGAACAACTTAAGAGTATCTCGTCAAGTGGAAGAACTTACCCGTTGAAGATTCCACATGGGAGGATGAGAATTCTATACAAAAGCATCTAGAAATACTCTTTTTGAAGTAGAGGAGCATGTTAGGTCCCTATAATAGTAGTGTATTCCCTAATTATTATTTTTAGTGTAGCCCCCTTATTGTTATTGTTATGCCCATGTAGTCCCCATATTGTTATTATTGTGCCCCATAGAAGCCCACTATTTTTATTGTCGTGCCCTTACATTATGTCGGCTATGATTATATTGTGATCCCTTATACTCCTATATATAGAAAAGAGGTTTGGTAATTTGAATCATCCAATGTTCATTTGTGTAATTTAAAGGAGGTTTCCCCCTTGAAGAGGCTAATTTTGAAGTTGTTGATCTATCTCTTCTTCTATTTTGTGAGCTGGTTGCATAACATCTGGCTAGCCATTTCAAACTAAGTAAGGAGATGTGTCCCAAGACTCAAGAAGAGATGAATTATATGTGTAAATATCCATATGCATTAGCAATTGGAAGCTTAATGTATGAAATTGTTTGCATAAGGCTTGATATTTCACCTGCAGTGGGAGTTGTAAGCAAGTATATGAACTATCCAAGAAAAGAGAATTTGATGGCAGTAAAGTGGATTCTCAGGTATTTGATAGGTACCACAAATCAATCATTATGCTTTGGTGGTTGAAACATTGATCTACAGGGATATGATGATGGAAATATGGTAGGTGATAGAGATAACAGGAGGAGCACCATAGGGTATTTGTTTACTATAGGTGGAACAATTGTCAGTTGAGTTTCAAAATTGCAAAACATTGTTGCACTTTCAACATCAAAAAAAAAAAAAAAAAAAAAAAAATTATGTTACAAAGGTTTATGGATGAATTGGGCAAGAATAAAGAGATGGGAAGATTATATAGTGATAGCTAGTGTGCCATTCATCTTGTAAAGAAATCAACATTTCATTCCAAGACTAAACATATACAACTCAAGTACTATTTCATATAGTCAGTGTTGGAAGATGGTAAGTTGAAGTTGGAAAAGATACACTTGAGCTATAATCATGAAAATATGTTAACAAAGGTTGTAACCAGGGAGAAACTTAGATTTTGCTCAGTTTCAATTGGTCTTCAAGAATGATCATGAAGATGAAAAATAGCTAGGTCCAAAGCGTTAGGATATTCCAACACATAGGAAATAGTTAAGTATAACTTGGTCTATTGTAGAGTTAGGTAAAGTGTGTTTCTTTACTATGTACTTTTATAACTTACAATCCGATGGTCACGATATGTAGTGATCCGATGGTTCATTCTCTCCTCAGTATTACCGACACTTGATCCGTGGCTTTAACGCCCGATTGGTCCATGATCTCTATTTAAAGAGCATGGAGGGTCATTTGTAGGGTAACCGTACAAGAGAGAAGCCTATGTAAATTTTCATTCTTTTATTAATAAATTGCTTGAAGTGGTCGCGTTCGCTTAGGCCGTGGACTATTTCCCTCTTTGAGGGTTTTAACCACGTCAACAATATTGGTGTATTGATCTATGATCTGTTTATGAGTAGTGTCCTTTGGTGTTCTGTCTGAGGAACTTACCCTGTAAATTCCTACATGGTATCAGAGCCAAGTTGAGGGTCGCATCCGTTGGTGATCCAAATCTGAAGCTGGTAGAACTGCATCCGACTGCCATTTCCTAGATCTACTGTGTATGAATGCTTTCGGGCCGAGATGACTGCTCTATTGTGTTAGGAGCATTTGTTCCAGTGAGAAACCCCTTTCGTTTCATGCAAAAAGGTTTCCGGTAGCCCTAGCTACATCATTTTTAAGATTTGGAGGTATATAGTGTTTATTCACAGTTTTTAGTTATTTTCTCTCTGCTTATTTTAGTTTATTTAGCTCTTTGTTTTTTTTATTACCGGATTTATACCTTTCATTTCTGTGTATGCTCTTTGCCCCGTAAATTTGTGCAATCTGGGCAAATCAAAAACAAAAAGGAAGGATTTTTCTCGTGCATATGCTTTTTTCTACTGCGCCTTAGTGTGATCTCGGAAAATTAGAAACATTGATGAAAATATTTAGTTTCCGACTAAAGCTAACTTCAAGCCATAAGGTTTGTTTGTTTTTGTATGTTCGTGTTGGGTTTTGTGTTTTTTGTTTTGCGGGCAAAAAAGATATTTCTCAAGTAAGCACACACCCCAAAGCTTTAGTGGCTAAAAAAAAAAAAAACCCTTCCTCTTTTCCAAAAATTGCTAACCTTTTAATCTAGCTCACTTGTTCCAAAGCTACTTTATCAGAATAGAGGTCTTGAGTTCAAGTCTTTCTTTTTGTTGAGTTAACTAGATTAAGTTTGGAAAGGGGGCAATTTTTTTTTTTTAAATATATCATTATCATTTATTTCCGCACATTCCCACACTTCGTCGACATATTCAACAACTTTTATTCAAAAAGCCATAAATTCTTCATCCAGAAGCCGTTTTTTTTAATCAGCCTATTTTTTTGAGATCTTTCCATTGGAACACTTATTTTCAGCATCTACAACTTCAGTTTATATTAAAATGGAAAGTCCATATCAAGTTATTCTTGACAACACCAACTACTTCCAATGGTGGTCCTACATTGTGGATTTACTTAGAAGTAAAGGTCTTTACATAATAGCCTCAGGCCAAGAAACCAAACCGAAAGATGAAGATAAGGCAACCAAATGGGAAAATAGGCAAGATCAAGCATGTGGGTTGATAGGGATGTTTATTTCTCCAGACCTTAGATTCCATATCACAAAACTTGATACTCCTAATGAAGCAATGAAACATATCACTAATTTTTTTGGAATTAAAAATGAACCTAGAGCCCATAAACTTGAAAATAAGTTGATTACATTGGACCCTAATAATTTTTCTTCCATTGAAGATTTTCTGTCCAAGTTCAAGACCCTTAGACTTCTCTTGGAAGGTGTTAAGGTTAAAAAGAAGATGGTAACCTTATCTATTCCATTCTTACTAAGTTGGGACCAACCTACTCTGTGTTTGTTTCCACCTTCCATTCTATAAGAGAAGCCTTCGTTTCTCAAGGAAAAGATTGCAAGTCCCCTTCCTTTGATGCCTTTTGTGATTCTTTAATAAGAGAACTAGAAAAACTCTTACACCTTGGTCTTCGTAATCTTGGAAACTCTTCTAAGAAAGCCTTAGCTGCCCAGTAGCAACCAAATTCAAAGAATCCTAAGAATATGTATCCTAAAAAGAATGGTCCTAAACCAAACAAGGGTCCTAAGAAATTTCGGCCTCAAAATGAAAAATCATTTCAACAAAATGATAAGGCAAATAAAAACAAAGGGAAGAAGACTAATAGACATTGCCACTTTTGTAATCGAGATGACCACTTAGAATCCAAATGCTTTAAGAAGATGAAAGCCTTGGAAGTAGCAATGAAGAAGCATAACATCCATTTGGAGCACCCCTCAACTTCAACTTCATCTTCAGGAATATCACTTTCTACATGTGGTTGTTAAACATCTCAGTCTGGATATGCACTAAATCTATATTCTTCTTCTAATTCTCATGAGTGGCTCATTAATTCTGGAGCTTCTTATCACATGGCCAAAAACAAAGCCATGTTTTCTTCTTTAAATGATTGTAACACCAAAAATATATATGTTGGTGATGATAGATCTCTTAGTGTTGTAGGGACTAGAACTGTTCATGTAGACAATGGTCAATTTAATGATGTATTATGTTTTCCAACCTTATCCTACAACCTTATATCTGTATATTAGATAACTCATTCAGGTGAAGGTAAAATCATTGAATTTTCACCTCACGATGTTGTAATTAAGGACTTAAGAGATCCTAGACAGATTTTAGCTACTGGCATTGCTAATGATTCTACAAGGTTGTATAAGTTTAACAACTTTGGGTCATCAAATCTTCCCTCGGTATTTGTTGCTCATAATGATGAAGTGAGCAAACTTTGGCATGAGAGATTTGGTCACTTAAACTATCGCTCCCTTTAGAATCTATGTAAAGAAAATGTGGTGACAGGTCTTCCAATGGTATCTTGTAGAGATGGTGTTTGTTTTGGATGTGTACTCGGAAAACATCATCGAGATAGCTTTGAAAAACGTGCCTCTTGGCACGCCTGAACCCCTTTAGAGCTTGTGCATAGTGATTTATGTGGTCCACTTCCAGTTGTTTCATTCTCTGGCTACAAGTATTTCTTAACTTTCATTGATGATTTCTCCAGATGCACTTGGGTATACTTCTTAAAACTCAAGAGTGAAGTATTAACATGTTCTTGGCCTTAAGGCCTTTGTTGAAAAACAATCTAGACATCAAATTCTTAAGCTAAGATATGATAATGGCGGAGAATATGTTAACAACAAATTCATCAATTTTTGCACTGAGAATGGAATTCAAATGCAACATACTGTTCCATATACTCCATAACAAAATGGTGTCGCTGAAAGGAAGAATCGCACCTTAAGGGAAATGGTTAATTGTATGCTTCAATCTAAAGGACTTAGTCTTAATTTTTGGCCATAAGCAATTAACTGTGCAAATTACATAATAATTCGCACTCCTACTAAGGTTTTAAAGAATATCACTCCAGAAGAAGCATGGAGCTCAATTAAACCAGATGTAAGTCACTTTTGTGTTTTTGGAAGTGAAGCATGCGCCCACATTCTGGATGAGAAACTAAAGCTTTAGAACCTAAGAGTGAAAAATGTATTTTTGTTGGATATTCTGAAGATGTCAAAGGATACAGACTTATTCCACTTGATTCCAACAATGTTATCATTAGAAGAGATGTAAAGTTTGCTGAAAATATATTGGCCTACGAGCCTAGTTCGACGGATATGCCACCTCTCTCTTCCTCTTCTACTTCTAAAAATATTTCTTCTTCAGATGATGATAGCAAGGATGACAATCCTCCCCCACCTTCTCAGGATCCTCCTTCATCTCCTCACATTCTAAAATGGGTCCGTGCTACTGGGCATGCAACAGGTGCTCTTGTTGATGATCCTACAGATCAATGACGTACACGTTCATAGTTCGATAGAGCCTCTTCTTTACTAGCTCAAGCTTCAGCTAATTATGATCCTGACACCTTTGTAGAAGCTTCATGCCATCCAGATTGGGACGTAGCTATGAATGAAGAATATCGTTCATTTTTGGAAAATGATACATGGGATCTTGTTCCCCTTCCAAATGGATGAAAACTTGTTAGATGCAAATGGGTTTATAGAACCAAGTATGGACCAGATGGAAAAGTCGATAAACATAAAGCTCGTCTTGTCGTTAAGGGTTTTTCACAAGTTTAAGGCATTGACTATACTGAAACCTTCTCCTCTATTGCCAAAATGAACTTTGTCCACCTTGTTCTTTCACTTGCTACCTCTTTCAAATGGGAAGTCCATTAGATGGATGTTAAATCTGCCTTCTTGCATGGGTACTTGCATGAAGAAATCTATATGGAACAACCTACTGGCTTTATACAAACAGATCCTAGCCTTGTATGTTAGCTTAAGAAATCCCTTTATGGTCTCAAGCAAGGTCCTCGGGCTTGGTATGCCAAAATGGATAGCTTTCTTTTAGAAACTGGATTTTCTAGGTGTCATTCTGACAACACTATCTACACCAAGAAAGTGGGAAAGTCTCTTATCATTCTTGTTCTTTATGTTGATGATCTTATCCTTACTGGTAGTGATCCCAACCTTGCAAACCATGTGAAGTCCAGCCTTAAAAAGAAGTTTGAAATGACAGACTTAGGACACTTGCATTATTTTCTTGGTCTTCAAGTCTTGCAATCCAAGAAAGGTATTTCCCTTTCCCAGTCCAAGTATGCTTGTGATCTTTCTACACCATTTTCACATGGAAGACTGTAAGCCATTCCCTTTCTCCCTTTCAATCTGGAGCCAAACTTTCAGTCACTTGTACTTCCCCTAAAATTGATGCTATCTTTATATCGTAAACTGGTAGGAAAAATTTTGTATCTAACCCATACTTGTCCTGACCTTCCTTTTCTATTGGCCTTATTGCTCGGTTTATGAAAAACCCACATGAAAATCATCGGAAATAGCTGAAAGAATACTTCGTTATGTTCGAGGTACAGTTCAGTTTGGGATTCATTAGAGTGCAGAAGCATCTCCTCTATTGGTTGGTTTCAATGATTTTGATTGGGCTAGTGACCCTGATGATCGGAAGTCTACTGTAGGTTATGTGTTCACTCTTGGTTCAGGACCTATTACATGGGCTTGCAAGAAACAAAGTGCCATTTCTCTTTCTTCAACAGAAGTAAAGTATCATGGTGCCGTAGAAGCTAGTAAGGAAGCCCTGTGGCTTCGTCAGATCCTATCAGAGTTTGGATTTCAGCAACAACATCCGACTTCACTTTGGTGTGATAATCAAAGTGCCATTCAACTATGAAAAGATCCAGTCCAACATCAGCGCAACAAACACATTGAACTGCACATGCACTTCATTAGACAGCTCATTCACGACCATGTTCTTGAAGTGTAATATTGTTCAATAGATGATTAAGCTATAGACATCTTTACAAAGGCTCTCACAGAGGTGAAGTTTACTAAACTTTAATTTATGGTTGTAGTTCAGGAAGTTGTCACTAAGGGGGGATAGGCTCTAATGCCTCCTTCCTTCTCCTACTGTGTCATATTTTTACATCCTTCAATCCTATCCCAAGTTTTTCTTAAGGGGGGATGTTAGGATATTTCGACACATGGGAAATAGTTAAGTATAACTTGGTTTAGTGTAGGGTTAGGTAAAATGTGTTTCTTTACTATGTACTTTTGTAACTTACAATCTGATGGTCACGATATGTAGTGATCCAACGGTTCATTCTCTCCTCAATATTACTGACACTTGATTCGTGGCTTAACACTCATTGGTCCTTGATCTCTATTTAAAGAGCATGAAGGGTCATTTGTAGGGTAACCGTTCACGAGAGAAGCTTATGTAAATTTTCATTCTTTTATTAATAAATTTCCTAAAGTGGTCGCTTTGGCTCAGGCTGTGGACTGTTTCCCTCTTTGAGGGTTTTAACCATGTCAACAATACTGGTGTATTGATCTGTGATTTGTTTGTGAGTGGTGTCCTTTGGTGTTCTGTCTGAGGAACTTACCCTGTAAGTTCCTACACAAAGTGGAAGCATTGTCCAACAAGTGAAGTAGCGATGGAGTTGAAATAATCGATCTCCAAGTGCGAAATTTTTGGATGTGGAGCTTGATTATGTTCCTGATTCAAAGGTCTTGTTTCAGTGGTGTTTGGATCCTAGTTCACGACGACGGGATGTGGGGGGGATTGCCCCCCACTATTGCTGCTTGGGGATCAAAGGGGGGGTGACTGCATGTTTGGAGCCCCCCCTAGTGGGTGTTTAGGGGCAGTGCCCATAAAGCTAAAAATAGATGAAAAATTACTATGTAAAATATTGTAATTTCGTAGTCAATCTGGGCCATTCATTAAGCAGATGATGTGAGAGTAGAAGTTATGTTAATTTAGAGTTTTTAAACCCTCAATTTATATGAGGAAATTGTATTGCGTTTGGGTATTATTATTCTGAGTGAGAGAGAGATAGGAGACTATGTGAAAGCGAAGAGGAAATTACAACTGATCTACTGTAGCTTGTATCTCTTCATTTTGTTGGATAATATAAAAGGAAGGATTAGTTGTTTCTTTGTGGACATAGCCCAAATTGGGTGAACCACATATATCTATGTCTCTCTTATTTTATGTGTTTATATATTTGTGTTTCCGCAATATTTTGTGTTCATTGCTCCATTAATTAGTTTCTAACACACAAGGCCGAAAAATCAGAGCTTACTATGCCTTAATATCTTCGTTCCAGAACATATATCATGGATGGCTAATGAAATCCTTTATACAGTTTTTGGATGGTCATGTGTGAGGGAAACCGATATGAGTATTGGAGGGAAAAAAGGTTCATTTCATAAATTCGAATTTAATTTTTTTTGGGAGCCCAAGTGAGATCGTTTGCCTTTAGGGGTCAAGATTTTATATTTTATTTGAAATTAAAATCCCATCATTATTGAAACCATCGAATTATTTTAGCCATAAATATTTGAAGAAATTTGTGCTTTCATAAGCTAGATAATGTTAGGGTGCCACTTCATCTCCCTTTGGGTTTTTTTCCCACAAGTTGGGGATTTCAATTTCAAATAGGCATATTTCTCAAACTGTGAAGGCTCTCATGGCATGCCATATACCATCGGAATTGACTTGACGAGGAGAATCCAACAAGGATGGTTTAGACTCAAAAAAATATGATTTTCCATGTCATTTTGGTCAACAAATATGGGGATCCACTAGTTGTTGCTTGGGTTGAAATCAATTCCACCCATAATTTATCAATCACCCCCCCTTTGGAATTGATAGAAACACTATTCACATTATGATACATGTGTTGTCCCTGATGGCAACTCACTCAGATAATAGTTCACAGTGAAGCAGGTTAACAACAAAGTATTACAGATCAGACTCCAAAGAATGAAGAAAGAGAGGTATATGCAGGTTCACTTTGTCCAAGTAGCGTGTACATGCGGGTTAACAAAACAAAAGGAGCATGTAATGTATACACACACTTTCACAGGAGGTAAAGCATGTACATGTTGGAAAACCAAGTTTATGGTCCGAGGTATTTGGTCCAAGGTATTTTGATCCAAGGTATTGGTCCGAGGTATTTGGTCTAAGGTATTGACCCTAGGTATTTGGTCCAAGGTATTGGTGCTAAGTAGTTTTGGAGCAAGGTATTGAGAAAGGCCTAAGAGTATATAAGGAGGAGAAGATCATAAGGCCAAGTGTGCAAGTTGAATATCTTATGAAGTATGCAGGTTATGGGCTTATGGTGCTTTGCTTGATCTGAACTAAGGATGAACCTTAGCGGTTGATGAGGGATAAGATCTAATGATGGATTGAGATCTTAAGGCTTGAAATGAATTATCATTATGTGGTTTGATCATGTATAGTCTAGATCTGAATACTGACGCATGTTTTATTCTGTAAATGTTATGATCTGGGTATGACTGAAGTCTGGAATAACTACAAAGTTATGAGTTAATATTTGCAGATATGTACGCTGGTTGGCTTTGATAAAAGCATGTATACATGTTGGTTCGACACATATAAGTAGCATATCCATTATGAAATATGATATTTGAAGTTGCAGTTGGATCTGGCTGTTGTTGCAGAGTTTTGGGTTTTGCTCTGTGTTCTGATGACTATGTTTTGATGAAAGTATTTTGAATGTTTAAATTGATTGATTGTGATTTCCTTCAGTGACGATGGGCTTTCAGTGATTTAGTTGCGGGTGATTAAGAGATTGATGATTGAGTTTCAGTGATTGGTTGATGCAAATGTATTTGATAATTGTATTGCAGTGGTAATTGATTTTGAGCTTCAATGTTGTTGATGGGTCCAGTATGAAAATGGGATGAAACATGGCCTTCAGATTGTGCTGTTGTGTTCCAGGAGTATCCAGTCTGAAAATTTATGAAACGTGGTCCCTGGAGGAAGAAAGAAGGTTGTAGCCTTCCGTAGGTCGGTGCCTACGTACTAGTAAACATATTGGCTAGTACAAGAGCTAAGGGGTTGTAGCTCCCTTCCAGAAGAAGCTGGAGAACGAGAGAAGGTTGTAACTTTCTGTAGGTGGGTGCCTGTGTACTGGTATGAGTCTACACCAGTGCAAGATTGTGAACAATTTTTTTCTTATAAGAAGACAACAACAGGTGGTTTTTGTCCTACATTGAGTTTCCACCTTAAATCTTGGTGTTCATGTGTGTTTCTTATGTGTGATGGTTTGTTCTAATATTACTGCACATGGTTACTGTTTATATGGTTAATGAAGTACTGATGCACTGATTAAAGATCAACATATGATGAATTAATTGAATCATAAGTTTGCTGGATATATGTTGGTTGCCTTAAATACAGTTGCGTGTACACACAAGTTACCTTCATTAAAGTAGCATATATAAATTTTAGTATGAAAGGAAAAATATTATTGATTTGAATAATACTGATTCACCCCCCCCTCTCAGTATTATTTCCAACAATTAGTATCGAAGTAGGTCCTTCGGAAGAAGCTTGATCGCTTGAAGGAAGATTCATCAAGATGAATAATCACGAAAGCATGGGATCCATCAGACCGACAATCTTAGATGGGAGAAACTTTATTTATTGGAAAATAAGAACCACAACCTATCTACAATATCTTGGAATAGATGTCTGGGAAATTGTGGAAGGAGGATATAACTTTCCAACAACAATTCCTACAGACACGGTAGGTAAAAAGCAATATGAAACCAATGCCAAAGCTGTCACTATTTTATTCGGAACTTTGTCACAATCAGAGTTTGTCAAAGTCATGCAGCTCAAAGTAGCCAAAGATATATGGGACAAAATTGTCCAGAGCTATGAAGGAGACTCTCAGGTAAAATGTGCTAAGCTTCAAACTCTCAGAATTTAGTATGAAACTATTAAGATGCATAGTGATAAGAGTATAGCTAGTTACTTCTTACGTATAGATGAGGTGGTGTTGGTTGGATAAATCATTCTTGCGGACAAGAACGATCTCCCTAGTATCAATAGATATCTCGCAACAAGTAGGACAAGCAAATCTACCTTTCCCTAAACATATTGCGATTCATTAATAAAAACTAAAGAGGTGTTTTAGACCCTACCTTAAGTCCAACGCTAGTTTGTGGCAGCTATGCTCCAACAGCTTCGAAAGAGTTTCTTTTTAAGAACCTGCAATCACAAACAAGCACCCATCAAATAACACCTGCATAACTAATAGAATAAATCATGTTCATCATGGTGATCAAGGAATCCATGAAATAAACCATAAAACACAACTTATTGAGAAAAATAAACTTGATTGTATTAACTTTTAAATAGAAGAACTTTACAACCTTTGGTGCCTTGATGCTGTACAAGCTCTTCCCAGGCTCCAAACAGGAATCTCCTCTACTTTGACAAGCCTCAATCTCTTCCAAATGAGATTAAAAGGTATGTAATCTCTCCTCTCAAAAGCTCAATTAGGAAGAATAAGTTCCAGCAACATTTACCCTAAAAAATATTCAGCTTTCAACCTCCCCAGTAACCAGCCCAATGCTTCATTTTATAGTGCAAAGGAAGGAGGTTACAGGTCCACCATTGAAGGGATAGAGTC